>JARFOC010084774.1:0-14263 GCA_031763485.1 Osmoderma eremita
GAAACAACGCAACGACGCACAAAAATAAACGCAAGTATGGAAACGGAAGAACGTCGTTTTAAATGCAGTGCTGCGTCCATGCACGGCGCACGACGCAGGTATGGAAACCCACCCTATAAGTGTGATGCACGCGCCAAATTACCGTTTCGGATTATACTACATGTAAAGATTATGAAAAAATATACTCTAAATAAATTGATGAAGCCAAATCTTTCCCGGCCACCAATTAAATACAATGATTCGAATTCTACGAAAAGTTATTGAACGCCGTGATAATGCCTATAGTTTTATTAATCACATGTTATTTATTGACAGAAAATAAACACCTTATTTACGATGGGTGATCCTGAAACCGTAAATATTTGGGTTTTTTAGGGTATCATAATTGGATCTTTGTTTCATAGGCCCAAGATTAAATGCACAGACACATATTTACAGTTTCTATATATACCTGGCGTATGAAACCAAGGAAATGGACGGAGGTGGGGGAATGTTTGCAAAATATATTTTAGCAGAGAATGTCCTTCCGTAAGTGAACCCTCTGGTTCCCTACATCACCTGATTTGTATCTATTTTTCTTTGAGTTATGCGAAACCTTCGATTCATGGCTTATTCAAAAAACAGACTGAACAGCAAAGAAAGTGTACGACCTATTATATATTATTAAGATATTCAATTGCATAGAATCACCAATGTTCAAAGTAGTATCTATAATAGAATGGGTTATTGTTCATAGTGCTACGATGATCGATTTCTAAGTTTCAAGTAACTATACATCAATTCAATGCAACGTTAAACGAGTGCATACGAGGTGTGTAAATTAAGTATAGAGACTGATAACGTAGCGTTTGATATGGCAACATGGGAAGCACGGGGCATGGAGGGGCGACAAGTGCACATTGTAATAAGCGTTTAGTGCAAGTTTGAACTCGATCAAGTCATTTGGTTGTCGTTTTTTCCGTGAATCCCGGTTTTCGTATTGCGTTCTACAAATGAAAGACATTAATTTCGAGCAACGGTTGCTATCAGGTTTTGCTTCAGATTTGGGCAAAGTGCAACAGAAACTTTTGCAAAACTTCAGCAAGCCTACGGAAACAGTGTTTTGTCAAAATTCCAGGCTCTTCGGTGGTTTAAGGCATTTTCAGAAAGAAGGGAGTCGATGGGAGATGAGCCACGCATCGGAAGGCCGTCAACTGCAAGAACCGATGGCAATGGCGACAAAATTCGCGACCTTGTGCGTTCAGATCGTCAGCCTCTTCAAGGCCCAAGAAAGCAAGAATGAGCAAATCAAAGATCAAGAGCATGCTGATTGTTTCTTTGATAGCCAGGGAATCGTTCACAAAGGGTTCCTGCCTCAAGTGGCACAGTTAATCAACATTTTTACCAAGAGGTTCTCGAAAGACTTCGAAAAAGAGTCATGGGTGTGAGACCAAACATCAAGAACGATTGGATGCTACGTCATGACAATGCGCCTTGCCACACAGTAATTTCCATAAACGGTTTTTTGGCCAGTAAAAATATTTATGTGGCTGCTCAGTCTCCTTATTCACCAGACTTGAGTCCTTGTGACTTTTTCCTCCTCCCAAGATTGAAAATTCATCTGAAGGGGCATCATTTTGGGACACTCGAAAACATTCAAACGGCTGTAACCGACCAGCTAAAGGCGATTCCAATATCCGGGTTCCAGTACTGCTATGAGGAATGGAAGAACCGTCTCCCTGTGTGGCTTCCCAAGGGAGTTATTTTGAGGGAAACAACGTATTCAAATAAAAATATTTGAAATATCAGTCTCATTACTTAATTTACACACCTCGTATACCTCCTGGAAGGGTGCGAACGGGCTAAAGGAATTCGTGTATAACATGGGATAGACGTAAGAACTCCATTAATATGAAGAGCAGCATCGAGAGGTTGGCTCTGTTTTTTTATTAATTATTACTTGTTAGTCGCTTGTAGTTTTTCAGGAACCCCGTCAGGTCATCACCGACGAGAATGTACTGAGCCGCCTGCGATTATATTTTGCCCTGATAAAACTATAGTTTTATCATTTGTAGTTTTACAACGATATATTATTTTGGCAATTCGGAAAAAAAATCACTGGTGATTTATTTGCATTTACATTTCTGGATAGGCCGATTCCAACCATTGCAACAATACAAAATACGGTTCTAGCATTAGGGACAACTGGAACTCTTCTTAATTCAAAAAAGTTAATTATTACACCTTATAGATATCGTGGTTTTTCAAATTTAGAACTTGCTGCATCGTTTTTTAAATCATACTAAAATTTCCCCTTTGTTAGCTGGATGTCTTTAACAAACTTCAATGAGTTCTCAACTTCTAAGCTTTTAACTGTATAGGGCAAATGTCTGTATTCGTTCACTAGCCATTTTGACAATTTGTACGTCGGTGAGTCAATTCCCGCAATAATTGGCCTCATTGAATCAGCCGGTTTGTGTATTTTCGGGAGACTGTACATTTTTGATACAATGGGGTTAGAGGCTGTAATTTTAAATTTAGTGCTCGCGTTTATTAATTTAGGATAGTTTTTGATCGCGTCCTTCGTATTTCTTACCATTGACGGTAACGGAACTCTCTCTATACGGCCTTGCAACTAGCATTTTGTTAACCCTATTGTAATATTCCGGTTTATCCAAGATTACTATTTTATTTCCCTTATCCGCCTTAAGATAAAAGCAATTTTTGTTTCGTGGAATCATCATTCTTTTTGTCGTTTTGTCTGCATTTACCACGTTTTTGGAGATTTCAATTTTACACGCGTTCCTAATATAATCTTTTGTTGTGGTATCAAGGTATTTGATATTAGTATCTATGGAGGCTATTACCTCTTCGAACGGTACTTTACTATCCTGAATACTATGTTTTAAACCTTTATTCAGAAGATTGATTTCTTGTTTATTAAAAGTCTCTGAGGATTTGTTACCAATAAGGGATGTGGTTTCGGCAGCGTCTTGCGTAAATTTACCTCGCTTGATTGGGTACAATTCCTTAAATTTCTTATTTACATTCCTCATTTTTACTTTAAATATCATGTCTGCACGTTTGCCTTTGGAAATCACACCACTTTTGAAAATTACATTCATCTAGGCCTTTCGTAATTTTTTGACGTGAAGTGTACAAATCTACTTCCAATTTACTACGTTTGATGATATCTTATTTCATGTTGCAGCCAGCATTTCTTCTCGTGATTAAGAACATTAGGTAATCTTTTTCGATATAGAGAAAATATAAAATAAATATATGGAAATTTCAGTAGACCAAAGCAATGTATCCATGTCTAAATGGTCGATATATGAAGGTTGTAGCTTTCCACTTTTTATCTTTTTTCAAGAAAACAAATTAATCATTTGCTAAAACAAAAGGTTCTAAGAATAGTGGAGCTTGAATTAATTAGTAACAGAGAAGATAAGAAACGTTTATTTTAAGTTCGAAATCCACGATGCTTTGCTGAGAATAAAAGAGGCTGTTTTACATTTTAGTCATACACAAGTACAATACTATTAGAAAGCGTTTAGACCATTGGGCATCCGCAAATCTTCGGACTAGGAGCCGCCATTTTGATGGATGATCTGTCAAACAGACGATTTTTAGATGGTCTTTAGTGGATTGTTGAGGTTATATTTATTTTTTGAGTTTGTCGATCGTGTTTTATTTTCAAAATTATTCTGTTTATAAATATTTTGTATAGGTGTTTTTTAAAGTAAGTGTTTTAGTAAGTGATTCTTTATTAATTTGAAGTTGTAGATAAATAATATTCCTCTGAACTTATGATATTAAGCTAACTTTGTGAGATCGAGTGTGAACATTTAGTAAGGTTTGTAGTGTATTTTTTTAAGTGTGCAGATATGAATCACTGTTTGCATTATAGGATGATTTGTAGTGTGCCTGGATAGTGACATCAGTTTCCATCAGTAAGAACTACATGCAACCTAACTTCAACTTACCATATTCGAAATTTCCAAAAGGCAACCAATTTCACAAATATTTGGATATTTTGAAGAAAAAAACATTGAATAGAAATCTATCTTGGTGGTATGTTCAAAACATTTAAAAATAATCGATTTTAAATGTTTTGAACATACCACTATAAAAGGTGGAAAGAGATAACTTCGACATAATGCTTTGGCTATACTGCATCTAATGGAAGATATATGTCCTAGCTCCCCAAAGAAAGCCAGCATGCCTGGATGCGTCTGAGTATGTGTTAGTGTACGTTTGTTTTTACTTTTAAATTTCGTATTTCTATAAAATTTTTTGTTCGCAAAATTTGTCCGGTTCAAGTCACCTTACTAATGTAGTAAAACATGGTGATGCAACTAAAATCTGTAGTCTATCACCTAGCATGACATCAACATGATCATTATCGCATAAGCTGAAGGAGGGAAATATAGGAAGCTCTATTTTAGGAGTGAGGTAAACTAGAACAAATTGATATCCTCGTGTCGTATATTATGATATATATATACGTAAACAGTATTGCATTAATGATAAAATATTTTTAGGAGTTTTACATCTTCAAGTAGCACAAGAGAGAAAAATTTTCATTCATAAAAAGGCTTCATAGTTACAGGTTAGCTTTTAAAATGAAGTTTATTAGATAAGTAGTATAAATTTTGTCTGTTTGTAGTTTGTTCTTCAATTTACCAACATAGAGAAAATATTCAACTAGGTAGGAGAATTACGAAAGAAATTATATGTTAAGTTGCGAAAGAGCAGTAATTGTGAAATTACAGAAAGAAGTTATGTCATTACAAAAAGTAATACTTAAATTACAGCAAACAAACATGTTGTCTGCAGCTGGAATCAATTATTTAGAAAGGTCAATAGATGAGGTGGAAAAAGCTCTTATGCCCAGGAAATACACGGCGAATTAATAAGAAAAAAAGTTAAACAAACTTGTATTATTTAGTCATCAACAAAGAAACGTAATATAATATCTATTTACTAAACCTACCAAAATGTGAAATGAAGTAAAACTTAAATGTAAACAGAGCTACGAACTTCTTGGTAATAAGTAATGACAATTATTACTAGCCTACTCATTTGAATCAGTGCATTAACTTAAATATCGATCAAATGTTTTTGTTGGCGTAATCATACGGTTTCATTGCATTTAAGTAATGTGCTTGCATAATTGTACTATAAAAGCAAAGTACGACCACTTTACATAAATAACTATTAATTTTGAAACATATTGTATTATATTATCAGTGTTATGTCTCTGTTTTACGTTGAAATTGTTTTAGTACGGACCTGTCATCCATCCCCTGCGATCCGAAGATTGCGCATCGTTAAGCTCATTCTATATATTATACTTGTCTATGATTTTAGTTTAGACTTCGCTGGCGGGAGCAGTTGCTCGAAGGAGACTGCGACTGACTGCAAGTGTTACCACAAGACACTTTGGTTGAAAGTCACTCAAGCAACTTATCTTATCGCTTTGCAATAAGACTTAAAAACACATTGATTCGGTTATTAGTACTAAACCTCTTTTAAATATCGATCTGTCGATTTTTAGCCTAAAATGCAATGATTATTACGTGTGTGAATTAAGATTATACAAAATTACTAATTGTAACTAAAAAAAAAAAAAGGTAATTTGTACATTTCCTGTTCATCACAAATATCTGCAGTACTAGTATCTCTTACATTAGTAATATGTTTGTAGTGTATGTTCATGTACGTATGTACAGAGATATTTTTTGTGTATTCCCCACCTGAACCATGCTATATTTAAAGAGTAAACAGGAGTGGGGACAGGGATTTTGGTTTGTGCTGTGTATTAATAAACAAGTATTGTTGTGCCTCCAAGTATTATTTAATTACCCAAAATCCAATTGACCGCTCAAACACTACAATGTTGTACCGATTTATAGCAGTGCTTTGCTTATTAGATTTCTCTTTGTTTAGATAATCCGAAATAGCTAATGGGTGTTAGGTTTCAGTTCACCGCGAAAGATTCAGTCCGTTGGAAACCTGTTGAATATAGCTATGTCACGTCCGCGTTGAAAGTGGTTATTAAACTGTTAAACTACGCGCCCTCCAAACTTATGTATTCCATATAAATATTTGAACAGTAAAAGTAATGACAAACAGTATCTTGAAAGGGCTTGTTGTATAATACGCTAGATGATCAATCTAGAAAGCGAAAATGTCGATACTAATGTACCCGTATACGCATTTTTATGCATAAGGTAAAATATATGGACCTATTATTTGTTGAACGAGTATTATGTACTTGTATACTACACAGGAAGGGCGAGCGTTTCATAGTCTCCCGATCTCACATGAAATCAGTGCTTCCAAGGATGGCACAAGAGTTAAACAGTAGATGTAATAAATATATTTATTGCAAGGTTTAATAACACGGAGGGCTATCAATTTTGTGTAATTGGGAACAAAAATAAAGTAGTGTATCAATATAAGCCCATAGTAATTATCACCTTATGGAGTTCAAGATAATGTAGTTGTATAGAAATAAAATAAGTTCTGTTTATTGCAGAATACAAAATAACACTTCTAGTAACTAAAAAACGCTTTTCAGAAAACCAAAGAGATTTAAATAAAAGATTCTCTTAAACAAAAATAATTGAATAACAATTCCGTCTTAAGGGAAGAATACTTTTATTAGAACAGATATCAAACCGATCACCTAACTGGAAAGCGCAGCCTGTCAACAAAACGACACGAGCTCGGACAACCATAAATAGATTATATAAATCCATAAAAACTCCTTGGAGCTATTAATCTGTTAATATATTAGAAAATATACTGTTTAAACATTCTTCCATAATTGCAGTATTATGAGTATGGTTTCCATTCCTCTGAAATATCTAGTACGATTTGCGCACACTATTAGGTACGACACTATTGCGAAAACAAGTAAATATCTTTCTGAGTTTAAAATTACTTCAACGAAGAAGTGTCCAATGATACGGTCGCCTTAAAGTCTTGCATATCTCCAAACATTAACCTTTTGCGGATGGTGCCCCGGGCATGTCCGAATATTACTAACTACTATAGGGAACCACAGATCTTAATGTGTGTTGCGTTGTAGATCATGTATAATTATCTTTAGTATTATGTATTATCTAGTTTTGCAAAATTAATACCACTTTGAGCCAAATCCTATTGATAACTGATAGCTAAAGCATTTGACCGCTCTTGCGACATAGTGTTCTTGAGAATATCCTATCCTTTTTGTGCCTTCAAAAACGTTTTGCGTTCAACTGAACTGTTCCATCCACGCTCCCCATTTAACCAATTAACCCTCTAAATATTCTAGCATTGTCTGATAACTCCGAAACGCCAGTTGAAAGTCTCCACAACATTTTATACAATCAATAATTTTTGCCAAAATATATCTATTTTTCTCTACGTGTTCATTACGAGGATGGTATGGGTAATACCCGTGTTTAACAAGAGATGGCGCTTTGTGTGAAAATCTGCATTACCGACTGTGAGTACTAATATTTAGTCGACATCTAACAAAATTTCGGAAAGATTCATCGAGTACTTTAGTTTTTATAGCTGTTGAAAGTGACTAAGTATGTATTGTTGCAATCATGGAAAAAGAACAATACCAGTGAGTGATTGGATTTCTCTTTTGGGATGGGAAAACGTGCAGAAAGCAATTACAAGTTGCATGCAGTTTATAAGAATCATGCACCATCGATGACTACCATCACATACTGGTTTAATGATTTTAAGCATGGCCGAGCCTCTGTCTTTGATGAGGAGCGTATGAATTTAATACGCATTAGTCATTTTCTTAATATTGTAGCGACATTATATACTACCAATACTACTTAAGCAATACTTATGACTGTTACTAATAATTCTACATTTTAAAAATCAGTTTATTTGATTTGTCTTTTAAGATCTATGAAATCACTAATTTTAGATTGGTTTCTTTAATATATTTCTCTATAAACCTAATTTTCCTAGTTCTGTAATAATATATTGGAAAGATTAAACTCAAACAATACACTCAATATAAATGAAAAAGGAAATATTAAACTGAAATTAATTTTCAACATTATTTAATCCGCCCGTATAACTATTACTAATGCGGCCCTGTCGATAAGAGCTGATGTGTCAACAAAAAATAACCTTGGAACCACAAACATCAAAGGCGCCGGCCGTGAGTGGGATATCTGTGTGATCTGTGGTACTACTAAACGGTGCTACGATGCCGCCAGCACCGTTCGCCGTATACCAAGCGGACGTCCGGAGGTCCCTAGTGCGTCGTTCGGTAATTCAAACCGAGCTAAGGAGTTTTGTCTAAATTTTAAATATTACATTATATATAAATATAATGTAATGCTCTTTCAATTAATGCATACTCGAAATTTTATTTTGTTTATATATATATATATAAAGTAATTTCGGAAAATACTGATTTTGCAAAATTTTGCCGGTGCTCCAGCACTTATACATCAGCCGCTACTGCCTGGTATGTATATATGTATTGAGCATCGTAAATTATATTTGGAGAACAGCCAACATATCCGTCTAGTCATAATCTAATAATTGTTCATTTAGGGAATGGATTTTTGTCATAGTTAGTCATTTTGCTGTCTATTTCTAAATTATATAATATCCCAATTATGCCTTGTTTGAATAACAAAAGAAATATATTAGTTAATTAACATACCTACCTGCATTCCAAGCAAGAGCTTCTATTTGGAAGTAAATTAGATTCTATCATGGCCATGCTCTGTAATTTGAAATACATTATTAACAACATATACTTTTATATTTGAAAAAGGCAATGCATGCCAAATCTTGGAGTTGTAGACTTGCACTTTGAGCTGTTTATATGTGCACATACTGAAGGAAAGAATGTATAGCGATGTAATTCGTTAAAAGTTAAGTTTGAAAAAGCTTTGTTAGAATGTTATTACTTCTTAACGCAAATTGTCACTCGTTGCAACTAGTTCATATTTGTTATAATTATTCCAGTTTGTTATATTGTGTTGAATTATAAAGGTTTGTAATACGCTACAATTTATCATTTTTATATTGGCATATATCTGGTGTGCTTAAAGTGTCAAATGGTTCATTTTGTTTGTTTGTTTCCAATGCATATCTATTATTAAAACAGAATAAAGGAAAGTTGCCTATTATCGGATACTTTTTTATTTTTGTCGATAAAAAGTACTTAATATCGGCGTATCACGTCTATATGTCGCCAAATTTTTGCAGTATATATATTCTTTCATAATTTAAAAACATGAATCTCTAACTCACCGTTTTCTTTTGAGAATCACAAACAAAAGAAAAGATTGTGTAAATCATAATTTTGAAATTAGGTGCTTAACCCTTTGAGTGCCAGGCATCGCGCTCCTCAATACACTGGCCGAATATACAGGAGCGCGATCACGCACCTTGGCACTCAAAGGGTTAATATCGGATAGTAAGTGTCCCGATATTGGGAGCATAAAAGATTTTTATTTTAAAAGTTTTATTATTTTGAAAAACAAGCCACAAAATGATTTAAATATTTGGATTCATATCAAAAAAATGAGGTAGGAATGGTGGTGACATTCACCAAAGGACTTATCATTAGGTATAGCATCTGTCTGCATCTGTTGGATCCTTTTCCTCATTAAAGCTAAAGGCACATCATCTTCGCAGTTTTCCTCAGATTGATCTATTTGAATTTCTTCTTCATAGGGCTAAGGCGGTGGTGGACTCTTTTCACGCTTGATTTTACTTAATCAACAAGGTACTTCGTGGCACCCCGAATATTCTTGACGCTTTTAAGTACCCCATTTCCTTGCTTTTTACCGCATTTATCGCTAGTTCCATCCCATCCCAACTTTTTTGCTTTTTATATACTAGAGGCCTAAAATGTCCTTAATCCGATAGTGTATGATAAGTTATCGTGCAAGCTTTCCTTTTGCAAATATGACGGCACTACTTATGCAGTGTTAAAATTTTTGAAATTCCAATAAAACGTCATCGGCAAAATATCGGCCTCATATACCTTACAGAAATCTGTTGTTTCAGCAGAAACAATAAGTTTAGGTGTATTGTTAGTTATCACACAATAGGCCGGATGGCGATATTTGGTTTAAGAAATATGGTAATATCCGGTAACAGGAACCCATGCGATATTAGGCTACTTTTCTCTATAAGTAAACGAACTCTATACGGCCTATTCAATTTTCACATAAGCTATAATGACTGTGCTTCAAGATCCCATATATCGACCCAAGCTAGATCCAAGTTTGTTAATAACTTTGTAATTGCCATCCGCAGGGTAATCGCAGCGATTGTGAGTAGCTAAGTACCGCCAGCAAAATTCCTGCCATTGAATTATGTGGAACAATTTTGGTGCGAAGTCACTGTGGTAGGATGTCATAAAATAATGTGTATACGAAGTTTTAACTATCAACATTAGTTGTCAGAAAGTATACACACGCGTATATTTTATGGGCAATAATGTTATCTGCATATACTCCCCATTTTAAATTATGTTCTTTAGGCTTGTTTTATATTACAAGTCAAGCGCTTTGCAAAACAAACGTTTCAAAGGAAGGTTAATTAACTGCGTGAGACTTTCATTATTCAAGCTTCATTTGAATAATGCAAAACATTAGAGTGCCAATTAATTTTCCTTTTTAAGCGGGAACCCATAAAGTTTATTCTTCTTTACTAGCTTCCATAAAATAATTATTTCTATACAAATATTTTCCAATTCCGCAGATAGTTACTCAGATGTTCAGTTGAAACTATATTTACTATATTTAATTTCATTTCTAAAACGGATGTATTGTATTTAGAATGGTTTTGCAGTTCCAGATCAGTATAGAGTTGCATTTGTGCGTCTCCACTGCTTTCAATGCAACCTGATTTTCGCTGAAATCTATTATTGACTTGTGCTTGAAGTTTTTGTTTTTCGGTTGTTGTAAAAAAAAAGTTGTTGTATTTTGCCCGAGGTTGTAGTGTTTTTCAACCCTCAGGTTACTGCAGAATATTCCTGCGCCGACGCCTTGGTGTGTTTTCGATCCATCCGTAAACCAGCAGGTGTCTGCTTGCGTCATTTTGGTTTCGTTGCCGCCTGAGATTACCGTATCTAGCAGCTTATTTGCCAAGAACACATGAGTACGCCGCGATTGATTCGCTATATGCCAGAGGCGAAATGTGGTAAATCTGACCTGCGTTTTCAGGGCATATCGAGCAATTTGCCGGGGCGGCACATCCAGAAGAATTTCGAAAGCCAAAGACAAGGTGGAAGAAATTGCTCCCGTAATTGCCATGCTCGCCAACCTTTGTATGGATGTAAGTTTTGCTGTAACCATATCTTGTTGGGCTTTACGCCACCAAGCTATTGCCTCATAAGTAATGGTAGGGCGAATTACCTACATATACAACCAGTGAATAAATTTTGACGATAACCCCCAAGACTTTCCACATACCCTGCGACAAGATCATAAGTACAGTCTTGCCACTTGAGATACCTTTTCCAGGTGCGGATTCTAGGTTAATATCTTGTCAAATATGACCCCTAGAAATTTTACATTTTTTCCAAATTGTAGTTTCACACTCTAAATGGTGGATGTTATTAATTTTTCCACTTTCCCCCTCTTGTGGAACGGTACTATCGTGCGGATTGATAAATAGGTACCAGCTACAAATGGCATGAATTACCTGTTGCCGGGCTATGGAGTTTCGGTCTTGCCTGACCCCCTTAATAGGATGACAATGTCATCCGCATACGCCTGAACATCGGCTTCAAGGCCCTCAATGATTGTCAAAAGGTCGTCAACGAGAAGTGACCATTGCAGTGGGAATAAGATCCCTTCCTGCGGATACACCCCGCCCTGAACTTGACCATCTCCGCGCTCATAGTCGTCATTACGAGCCTCTTTGCAAGCATAGAGGCAATCCAGCTTGCTATGATCGGTTCTACATCACGTGGTGTAACCGCTCTGCATAGGGACGAGGGTATTGCATTATTAAATGCTCCCCTTATATCCACAAATGTCGCCAATTATTCAGCCAAATTTTACTGCTGCACCTCTTACCAGCTATTGTAAGCTAAAATATGTTAATATATATACGGGCCGTCGACAGATCTAAGCAGCGGCGGCTGGTGTTGGCGCTTCGGGTGAGCAGTAGCTAAGATAGCACTGATTCGTGCGGCTGCAGTTTATTGTCTCTTACAATATTTAACACAGATTTCTATGAATTACGTCCCACGTGAAATCATCGCTATGAACGGCCCGCTGTACGCTAAATGTCTCCTATGATTTTTTCATGGTAACATCTATTGTAAAGTGGATGCATTCTGCATGCTGAATAAGTTGCAGGCATGCTCCGTTGTACATTGATGCGGAACTGGTAGCCCGAAACAACTGTCTGTACGTGGGAGTGTCTCTCGGAACTAATGCGGTCGCATAATCAGCTGTGTTGTATGATCGAAAATGTTGTGTGTATGCATATATTTTCAGTAATGTTTATATATGCAAATATCATGGTAATATTTCAAATCTATATCGAAGGTAATCAAGTTTCTCGCCAAAGTTGCCAGAATCAGAAATCTTTCAAAACCCATTTGCCAAAAGCAATGCATTTTAAATTATTTCGCTATAAAAGTATACCTTTTCTTTCTAAAAAATAGAAACTCGATCAAGATTGACAACATGTTTGTGTGTGTGGTAAAATCTCAGTACTCAGTATTTCTGCTATTCGCAATTAGCAATTGTTGTCATAGCAAAATATACTTGGTATCTTCGCTTAAAATTGTCTAATACATGGAGAAAAAGTGTGTGATGACCGAATAATATTTCACCTTCCATATTCTTTATCCCTCATAAAGTTAATGCATATGCATTCAATTAGTAACTTCTATTACATCAAGTGACGCTGTAGTATTTACACACACGTCGAAGTACGTTAGTAGTATATTAGTATCAGTGCTATACCTGAAAATTAGGATGACGAAATGTTAAAAATGATGCGTCACCAGCTGAAAACGGCTCACATCAAGTGGGACGGATTTGCTAAACAGTAAATGTATTTTTGTTTGTTGATCCTAATATTTGAACCTATAGACAACATTACTTTAAACACATCAATTTTTGCATACTCATATGCAAGATGCATAATAAAATAAATCTAGTATGTAAATGTACCGTTAAGTGTGTTTGTTTGCAGGAATCACACAAAACTTTAATATTGGTTAGGTATGCATGGATAGTGCACACGTACAAACACAAAAATCATAGGGTGTGGTTCTCAAACAACTAATTAACTAACCTGCACATACGGCGCCATCTGAAATAAGTGAGAAATAGGAATATATTTAATACTAGGTCTTTATCTAAAACTTTGAATTATAAAAAAAACAAAAGGATAAGAAAACAGAGAAATTTTTCGTTGTAGAAATTATTCTATGGATCCCTAATTAATTATTAATAAACAAAACCATTTATTGTTATTGTATTGGTAATATCAAACTAATAGTTCGATATCTTAAGCATCTATAGCTGTTATATGCTTACGTTTATGATGTTACCACTTACAACACGATTGCAATTAAATTCTTCGGAATAGTGTATACTCACCGTTAGTTCAATATTCTTTGCCAACGTGGACTCGGCGATATTGGCAAATGGTTTGTCGGCTCCCCAACATTCCACGTACTTCGTCATTTTGCTTGATGGTCGCGACCGAGTAGGTGGACCTCCCGGAGTTGCATTTCCCAAGCCAATTCCACTTCCCGGATCGACAATACTATTGTTCCTCTCAGACGTTATAGAAAAACGGAGTTTCGCATTTCCGTTTTGCGATTCAGTTTCGATTTTCTGAAAGCAGTTAACGAAAAACCAATGAACCTAAATTGATTCGCATTGTAAAAGGGATATTGTGAAAGAGTTTAATTACAGAATTCTATTGCTTGTCTACCACAAAAAGATGAAGATAAATTTGAATTCTTTTGTGTCAGATGGTACCTGGTAAATTCAAGTTAATAAATTAACTATAAGTTAAATACAACCCCCGAAATATCACCCCCGAAAATTGTGCAAGGGTGCGTTTACAATGGTTGATACTAAACAACTACCGTACGCCGTTAGATTTAATACGAGGGATGCCTTTTATATTTCGGGAATAGGCGTTCCAGGTGCAGCTACCCGATAACCGACGCCTGTACTGTAAATTTCGGCCTTTTTGACAGTATACTTACTCAGAACATTTTGACGTACAAGCGATATTTGTGTTACTTACAGTG
>JARFOC010084814.1:0-14259 GCA_031763485.1 Osmoderma eremita
TAGTTAAGTTATGTTTTAAATAAATAAAAGTACTAAACCTTTCATATTGTTATTTATTGTATAATAAACATGCTTTTTTTTTTTGGTTTAGATCTTATCCTAGTTCAACCACAAAAAAAAGTTCTCCGCAAAAAGTAATGAAATTACCTTTCAAAACAATATAATAAAACTGCAGTATTATTTTATCTATCCATGCTACGCATGTAGGCTCTACGTTGAGCGTTAGGTCGTACAATTAGAATGTGTCGCTAGGTACGTATGTATAATGACCGATGATAAGCAAGACACAAGATGGTAAATGACGTAGCTAAATCTATTACACACACATTGTTTGAAAATATTTTATCGATATGCAGCAGCAAGTGCGATAGTTCTATATGTTAATTCTGCACTTAGAAAGGGACACAAGTACCCCGATAAAACTCTGTCTTCTAAACTGCAAACGGACTATATGTACTTCGCTTGTGGCAGTAAAGGTTGCGTCGTTCTCATTTTCGAATCAGACATATTCACAAATAGGTATCGTATCGTTGTCTTACGGAAGAATAAATAATAAAACTTACCTTTTAAAAAATATCCTCGATATAACGTACAGGTTAGGTTTATGGATTCACAATAGAAATGGTAAACAATTGTAAAATTTGCATGCGGGCACTAGCGCACGGCTTCGGTCTACCGCAATAACTAACAGAAGTTGTAGCCTTGTTGTTGTTCTTATGTGTGCATATGTGCGATAGACCGACGGCGATAAGCTGTGTGATGAGAACACTTGGTACGGAATTATCAATGTTTTGGTCTCGGTATATTTCAATAAAAACAAGATTATTTTCGGAAGACCATTAACAATTATTATTATCAAAATTAATAAAATCTTGTAATCAAAATTAAAATGAAATAAATATTCGAGGAAGATGCATTCCGTTAAATACTCAGAGAAACCGACTTTTACCGATAAATATATTTGTGTTTGAAGACACACAGATATATACAGATTTAGAAATGTTTTATTAGGAATGTCGTATTTTCCGTTGCCAAATCGAACTGAGGAAGAAGCGAGAGTCTCCGCGAGAGTGTAGAGCGCAGATGTACTGTATTGGAAAATTAACCAACGTAAATTTTTCCCAACCCAGTATACAGTATATTTCAGTAACCTTGAGTGTACACGCGATAAGGGATATCTAGTCGCCGCCGCTGTTGATACTAGAAAGAGAACATGATTAAAAGTAACGTCCGTCTGTGCGTAAAGAATGAATAACATTTCAGTCGAATACGCGTGTAGTCACTTCTCCATAATTTCTTCTTTTTTCTTTCTTGCTGGAATATTTGGCGAATTATATTACCTAATAATACTACGCTATACCGGAAAGAGAATTGCGAAAGTTCGCCGATATATTTCCAAAGTTCCCCAATATATTTCCACTAACGAAAACACTCAGCACTGTCCGGATATCAAGAATTCCAGTATAGGATTGATATCTTGATATGCCGCAATTCAAGTAACTATACACACATGCGGTCGTTAGCAGGCGTGTGTCGACTTGGTAAATTACCATTTACGATTTCATTCGTGATTTCCTTAATAATACAATAAAAATATTTTCTTATTTAGGAAACACTAGAAGACATAGAAGCGTACAGTAGATATGTAAGAAAATGTATGGAACATGTAAATTACTGTTTTATTGAAACAACGAGAATACAGTTCGTTTTGTAGGTAATCTGTAAATACCCAAGTTATAGAATATGAATTTTTTTTTGAATTGAATACTGTTAGGGTAGAGCGGGGTAATAGCGCTCAGTGGGTAATACCGCTCACCATCTTAAAGTATAAAGTAACAAATATTACAAACTAGTAAGTGTGCTGCCATCTACAATATATGCATTCAGTTATCGTACGTCTGTGTCAGATTTTTAATGTACGTGAAATTAAACGGTTTCGAATACATTTGCCTGGTATCAAGCATCAATTTATCAGCGGTAGTAAGTGGTAAGTAACATGGCAAATAAAAGTAAATTTTCAATTATTATTATAAATTATCTGGTAATTATATATTCATATATTTCTACTCCGTTTAGTAAAACAAACCGTTGCATTACTTTTGTATAATATAGGTTAAAACAGGACTTTTTAATTTGGTTGTCATTTTTATTCATGTTCACGCTTTACATGTATCCTGAAATTTTTTTTACAGATATTCACTGCAAAGAACCAATATGCCAACATCAAGAACGGTACGGAAAGCAACGTAGAAATTGGAAGCAATGACTGGAGCTTTGCAGGTTGTCACTGCGCGAAGCTTCATGTAGATATGATGTGCCATATAGTTCATTGAAAGATCGGATTGAAGCTGGAAAATGTGTCGAGCCTTCTTTGGAAAGAAAACCCACATTTAACAAAGAATAACAATGTGATATAGGCAATCACTGTAAGATACATGCGAATCTATTATTTGGACTGACACCTCCGGAACTGCGACGTATAGCGTATGATTATACTGAACAGAATAACATAGAGAACACATTTAATAAGGAGCGTCGTCTAGCTGAGATTGAGAGATTGGCTTATTAGTTTTTTGCAAAAAAATCCAACTTTAAGTATACGGAAACCAGAGGCAACTAGTCTCAATAGGATTATCGCTTTTAACGAAGCTGAAGTCGATAAGTTTTTTTACAACTCTGTTGACTATTCAAGAAAAGAATAGTTTCACTCCTGATCGAATTTCATATATGAAGCACTTTGTAAAGTTCACACAAGCTTCAACATCGCATCCTGTTCTTGTGATATTAGATAATCATGCGGTCATATTTCCCAGGAAATACACAACTACTGCCGCCTTAATGGAGTAATAACACTATTCATGCCACCTCATTTATCTAATCGCCTTTAACTTCTGGATATTATATTCTTTGGATCACTCAAGAAAGCATACAATTACGCATGCCAATTGTATATCGACGCATTTCTGGAACAACGACGTAAGCGCCAAAAAAATTCGAAAACTAAACAAATATATACATATACCTATACTACTAACGCATCAGTAGTATTCATAATATGTACGGTCATCTGAAATACGACTATTGGCGACATCTGTATTTCACTAACCATTAACCATATACATTTGAATCGTTTATTGTTGAAAGGGGTGAAGCGCCATTTTCCAGTGTTTCGAGTTATTTTGGGAAATTCAAGAATTTTCTTTTCCTTCTCTATTTGCGTCCTTTGTTGTTGAAAGAATACAAACGTCGATGCCTTATATGGAAATAAATACTACGCGCGCGGCCGTGAATAGTGTAGAAATGAGGTAAAAAGGAGGTAAGGTACAAAATGTCGCTTGCCTCCTTTCAACAATAAACGATTCATTTATATATTTGATAGTATTGCATTCTTAACAAGTCACTGACAACGCGCAACATTCACACCTACCATCAGTACTTGCTTGTTAAGACCTGTCGGCGGACTTGACCGTCGATTGGTTATAACTACCATCGCATGTGTTTACTGGAAAAATAATGTTACACATGTCACACGACGGGTGAAACATATGCGAGTAGCTTTTTTTTTAATTTTCTTATCTTTTCTGTCTTTGTTATGCTTTCACTGTCTCCTGATTTTTATTAAACGCCCCCCAAATGCATCCGAGGCTACTGTCATCCCTTGATGCCCACTTTGCAAACCAGTGATATACATACATATGTAGTTATTAAAGGAAACTCTATAATATTGAGTATATGAAAATTCACCTTAAAATTTTGTGTTTACCTGAAACTTCGAACTTCATGAAAAGTCTACGAGCTTTTTATCTCGAATAAAGTAATTTCTCCCTTAAATTAACAGTTAATTAATGCTAAGTGAAACCTATCTTCGCCCGGAGATGGAAATATCGTCCGGGGATGAAAATATCGCCCGGGCTTTTTTTTGTTTTTAATTAAAGGAAAAGAAAAAAGGCCCCGTCCTCAAATATCCTCTTGTTCTTCTTGGGGAATTCATCCGCCCCCTTTAATCGATTCCTCTAAATTCGTTAAGCCGATAAAATATTAAATTCCCGCAACGACGCCTCCTGCAACAACTCCCATCCCTCTTCATTGCCTATGTTCTGTTTATACCGGTACGCAAATACTTCGCATCTATAGATGGGTTTAAGAGAAGGAATGTTTCATTAAATTACAATTTATCATTAGGTAATGCGGAAGTTCTTCTCTTCCCGGTATAAGAAAGAGAGAGCCGGCTGAAATCCTTTGCGCGTTTATTCTGACTGCGGATCGGTACAAAGTAATTTTCAAAATTAAAGTGATCGCAAGGAAGCGAATTCTGCACTTTTTCCTTTCCCTTGCAGTAAACTTGCTTCAGAACCGCAAGTCGGCAAAATTGCTTTTAGAAGGGGAAAGAGCGTAGAAGCAATACTGGTATGACCTTGCAGTTGTTAATTGCCTTTTTCTTTTTCTCCTTTATATGACAGTTCGATTACCTGAAGCTTTTCATTGACATTAATCGCATCATCAACATAATTTGTATTTCGATAGCGCTACTGCAATAATGTACAAATGTTGCAATATATAAAAAAAATACATTAACCGCATTGTATATTTGTACATTTTTTGTTAATATAACTGTAAAAAAGCACGAAAGAAAAGCCCACGTTCTCTATATGTATGCACCAGAGAACCCTTTTTCGTATCTAGCACGTACGTGTAACGGTATGTGTAACGTTGAGCGCGAAATAATTAAAATGTGGATGCAGAACGTGCGTTTCAAAGCTAAACGGCTCCATTTTTTAATTGCTTCTCTCGTTATTTCTATACTTTACATCGCCAAAAGGGAAATTTTGTACTGTATACAATATAAAAGTTTTATATTAAATCCAGAATAACAAATGTACTCTTTGACCGTTGTTTATTTTCTTAATCGATCTTTGGTGTTAATGTTAATTAATGTAATTCAAACTAGAATAATAATAACCATAAATTTTGTTGTTTCTATACTGAGTGCTCTCTTCGATATTTGATTACCGTGGCGCTGATATTGTTGAAGACCAAACGTGTTCCCGTGGCTGCTACGACTATGTGCACTCATAATAAAATGTGGCCTGGATTGTAAATTCTCCGCAGCGCCAAGAAGACGATGGAATCAACAACGTATCATCCTTTTCGACGCTTCTAGGGCTCGTTAAAATTCATAATGGTTTAATTACAACCGTTTTTCAGCCCCGTAATGAGGGTTTCGTTAATGAGGTTTTAAATATTTAATATGGCATTGACAGTGTCCTATAGGAAGATGCACTAGGACATTAGGATGTAGTGGCAGTAATTATCGAGTGCGATAAAGCCATGAGAAAGGAAAAAGTGTCGACACAATTATGTTATTTAATAAATCTTAGTTTTTGTTGTGTATTTTATTGTGTAGAATCTTTACTCATAGGAATATGCTGAATGAAGGTTTTTTGGTCACCGTTTTTATGTTAACCCACAACAAAATAGTGTTGAAGGAACCCGTTATTGTGTTTGAATAAAACAGAAATGTTGGGTTAAAATATAGTTTTGGATTAACCATATTTAGTATTGATTTAAGCATTACCATGCATGATAACGCATAATATGATAGATATATGTAATTTATTTTACAGATAATATAGTTAAATATATGCTAATAGATATATAACGAACAATGTTTTATAAAATTTAAAAATATGCCTTGTAATAATGGTAATAATGAACGATGAACTGCGAACTACTAAAAATAATTTTACTGATATAGTTCAATCGAGTCTTTGCAAAGATACGTGCTTTGAACTATGTCGTTCGCGAACTACCCACCCTACGCCTCATTATACGTCAGAGAGCAATTGGACTAGCCGTATCTGCCTATGCGAAAATATGAAGCAACATAGGCAAGGAGGGTAAGAGGAAAGCAAACTTTTGCGTGCAGGATGCGCCAAGCAAATTTCCGAATGCGATGTTTGTTGAATCTTATTGCATTTTTGTAGTTATTGTGGTTTATATACAACCCAAAAATTGTGCTGAATTAACGCATTTTGCGTTGACCAAACACAATTTTTTTTCTCAGCGCATTAGTTAATTTCATCTTCACCATGCGTTGAATGTAATTTAGTTAGCATTTCACGTCCTTCTCTGCTACAATTTTTATTTCTACCCATACCGTACCGAGGTGGTTTACAGACACACATCTACATAAAAATAGTTAATCCCTACTTTAGTTGTGTCAATTATACGTAATAGTTAGAACAAAACGTCTTTTATTGCAATATCCATATTGGATTTATCAAAACCTGCCTATAAATACACACATACCACCGACGGCGATGCACATATAGGGAGGAAGCGATTAATCTGGTGATACGAAACCACGATTAGAAGAACAAGCGCCCGCCTGCATGTCACACGATACTCGGATCCCGTTCATTCGCATTACAATCCATGGAACGATCTTCAACAGTGTAACTGCATACTAAATTTTCATTAAAGTGCAAATTAAAAGACGTTGATTTTGTTAAATGAACAAAAATTCAATTCAAAAACTATTTTTTGTATTATTCTCGAATTAGGCATATTTAGAAATTTAACTGTAAATAAATTTCGAATAACTTTTGCCGAATGCCCAGCATAATAATGTCGCTTTTTAAACAACAGTATAATACTAGTAATACGGGCTATCTGATAGATCGGAAGCGACTAATCCCGCCACGACCACCCACGACTAATAAGTATATTCAAGTCCAATCTCCAGCGTACATGCGTATGCGAAGGGCAGCAATTCTCATACTTCTTGCTTTTGCACCGAATCTACTCCAACCCTCAAGTTGTACCCGAATTTCTATTACCAGATCAAAACGTTTCAAGCGGTATATGTAGAAGATAGTAGGGGGAACGCGTGCACATTTCGCCCTCGCAACATAGGCAGCACTGAAACGTTCAGTTATAAGCTTGCCATATACTGGATTATAATCCTGCCGCTGTCGAATAAGGTTAATTAATCCTCGTATACGTAAATATGTGCGTATGCATAATTGACAAGATTTACTGTTTAACGGGTTTGAGTGTATATGGCGGGATAGAGTCCTAGATTTAGATAAATTAGTGTCTCGTTATTCATTGTGATGTGCCATACAAAATTTATCGGTAGCAGTTATCAAATATCGAGGATAAATTCATACATAAGTACTTACAAATACATGCATATACTAGTTGAAGTTGTAACGGTACTCTCACAATAAACCTAAACTTGGTTTGTCTAACATGAGCACTCCATTTTATACTTATCTCAAATCGCGCAGTTCTGGCAAAGTAATTCATGTACCATATAATAAATTTTATAACAACAAGTTTAATATTTGATAAGGGCAAGGCAAACAACAACAAAAAACAACAATAGACAAAAATAAATACTTGGGGCACCGTTTTACCAATAATATAAATGTGAAAAAATGAAATATATAGCAAAACTATGCGCATAAATGCAATAGTGTGTGTGGACTTAGCTCTTGATCTTCGCTCTCTTTTCCGATGCTTGGCCCACTTCAACCAAATTGGACCGGGAGTTGGGGTTTCGTACAGCCAACCCCTCCTTGATTGCTTCCTAGATATACCAGTGGAACACTTCCTGGTCTTCGCACTTTCTATCTAACCGTCTCACGAACAACTGCTTCACTTCCAACTTTCACTGATTAACGATTTCTTTCTCGTTTCGGGATCGACTCCAAACTGAACAACACCCCCAGTCAGGTCAAGAACTGACTCTTTTATTCCTCATTTATTTTTCCCTAATGTCAAAATTGACATATCGCCTCCTGCGAATTATCGCAGTCAGTAATATCACCTGACTCTTAATTTAATTTAGTTTGACGTATTGTCCAACTGACGTAATGTCAAAAGTGACGTCCCGCCTGACAGCTCGTGTCCCTCACGGGATGATTTAATCACATCAACTTAAACTTTCCAAAACTGCCCTAACATTAAACTTTCTATTGTATTTAAATAAAAATATTTTAAATTTTACCGTTCCATTACAAAGTTGACGTACTTTCTTTCTTTTTGGTGAAGTTCATTTCTATTTTTGTTTTGTTGTTATTGTATTTATTGTGTGCATATGTAAAAGAAGCTTTTCCAACGTCAAAATACAACCCATTTTCATTTTCTTAATCTACATATAAATATAAATTATTATTTTCAGCGTGAATGGTGTAGGTACACTCGAAATACTAAATAATAAAAGCGTGCGTTCGAAATTGTCAATGTTGGTGGCGAATTAACACCGGCTATTTTCAACAAGATAATACTTGTATACATATTGCAAACGCGACTTTAGAATATTTGCAAGTTTGTTATCTTGTATCTATGCCTACGTGTACATATACCCAATTAACTCATCTTCGTAATGTTTCACTTATCGAAATGGATGCAATGTTTATGATGTTAGAAGATATCGCGTATACAATATTGCGATATGTTTACTTGTGTATACATACCCAGTTGCTCGTATAAGTTCTTGGATAACATTTCGTTCAAGTTAACTTACTATTTACATATACGAAGAGCGAGTTATACGTATGTATGTACTCACATACCTCAGATCGGATTAAGTTTCATATAAACATAATGCCGCCACGAAACGCGGTTTAAGGTCTGGCCACACATATTCGGGACAAGCACGAGTTCCATACGGGGCCCGGATCGTACTCGTGTCGTGTCGAAAGCACACTGTTACGGGACAACTGTGCTAAATTCCTTAGTTTACTCGTGTTTTCATTTGCATTGATGAATCTACACCTCTCTCATCTCAATGGATCTTTTGTAAAAAATCTAAACTCCTCTGTGTATATGCATAAAGACTTCTCTTAGAAGTGATGATGCATCAATGATAGACGATGCATTTTAATTTCTATTTACAACAGCTGTGTCTACATATATAAAGACAATCAATATACATGCTAACATGATGCGCTCCCGCAACTACGCTGTACGAGTTCAAAACTCGTACGACAAAAAGTACATGGCGAGATCTGTACGCATCCCGTGCTCGTATCGCACTCGCAACGTATATGTGTGGCCTAACGCATTTATTACTTTGGAACGGACGTCATGCCAGTCTCATGCGAGACTCGTCTCGTGCTCGTTCCGAATATGTGTGGCCAGACCCTTATGCGTGTATACAGACAAGAAGATGGAGGCAATATCTATTTCTACAGATCCGTAAACTTTAGCGAAGGAACTACTTATGCAGAAATAAGGACGAAATACTTTTACTACTGTTATATGTATAGAAAAGTTTTCGGCAAAGAATCACCATCTTTTCCGGGGGATAAAGAGAAAGATTCTTTTTCGACATGAATCCTACGCCGTATCTAACAAATCGGCTATCCATCTCACTTATTTTTACCGCGAACCCAAAATAATGATCGCGGACTATTCGCGCACGCACCGCACAATTAGCCTTTAATCAATTTCGCACGCATCGCTACCTCACACCGTACGCCTACATAATGGAATTACCGTACCCTTGAGACTAATTAATTACCGCGTTACACAAAAAATAAAAAAGATAACGCGCCACCTCTAATGGACCGACCGCGAACCGCCTAAAAGTAAAAGATCGAAACGTCAGTGGCAGAGGTTTCCAATATTTTTGCACGTTTCATTTACTGCAATAATATAAATGTAATTTATTACGATAAAAGTGTCAGTGTCAGCGGCAGTTCGCGATTTATATATATGCGAGACCAACCCAATTGTTGTTTGGGCAACTTTTATATCCATTTTACATAAATCAAAAAGAAAGTCTAGTAGGCCGTTATTGCCATACAAAGCACGCAGCCAATCAAATCGATCAGTCACCATTAGTTTAATATCAAGTTTAATATCAAAGCACAACGATACAATTGGTATACTGGTAGATATTATATTGCATACAATTTCGTTTTGCACCCGGACAGGTTTTACTTTATGACACGTGTCGATTTAAATATGTCAAATACGAACTATTAGAACTGTCAAAAAGACAGTTTAACTGAATGACATTTTGGCCGCTATTTCGTTATTTTGCTGTTTCCTTTTCTTGCAATTTTGGCCAATAAACATATTTACTATTATTATCTATTTTTATTATTATTATTATTTATGTGATAGATTATAAAAATATTGTAAAAGTGGGTCAAATAGTAAAAATAAAAAATTTAAAATACGCTTACCACCTTGATGAGTGAAGAACTCCGGATACGTATTTTGGCTACTAACTTGCCATCCTCAGCAGAATCTACGAAGGAAGATAATGTTAGACCTCGCACTCTGAGAGATTTGCACCACACAGAACACCACTTAAATAACACTGTTATGCAACTGTTATTCAGTGTTATTCAAGTGGTGTTCTGTAATTATTGTGGTAGCCAGTATTTGTGTTATAATTACTTGAACTTATTTTCATAAAATAACAGTCTAATATATAAAATAATAGGATACGGTGGCGTAACCTATTACCTAGGTACCTAGTATCTAGTTTATTTTTACAGTCTAATATGTACAAACACAGGGTGTAGTCAAGATTTGCAATGATTCCAAAGTATTTTTATAATCAGTATTGTAATACTAAAACCTTTATGTTGAACCTTAAAAACCTCTTTTTAAGTGGCCGGAGTGACCCCAAATTAACACAGCATAACTCATCAGTAATTTAGGATATTCTAACGACAGTTGACGGCTCACAGACCTAATTAACAACACTATATTTACTCATTAGTGTTTTAATTATATAGTTCGATCCTTTCGTAATTTTGTTTAATGCCAGTTTAGTTCGAGAAAGAATGAAAAATGGTGGAAACGAAATTCATTTGGCTCGTTCTAGAAATGTTTGGAAAACCCTGGTCTACAGGATCACTGTAAAAAATACGCTGTAAGTGATATATCTTTTTTTCGTTTGGCCGGTTTTACATAAAAAGGGCAAGGTCGCCATACGGTTACGGCACCGTTTTCCGGAGAACCTGAATTAAACCGATTAACCTATCCAGCAACGCGTAGGTCCTTCAAAGATTCATGGCGCACATAAAATTTATACGGTCGGTCATGTCACGACATCAAGATTTTTTTCGTAGGCTTCGTAGGCATCTAATGTGCGTATGTCATACGTGTGTGTAGTAAGACGGAGAGAAAAACGATGAAAATAAGCGACCTCTACATGCCACCGAAGATTGTATAATAAGTATGGATGTTAACAACTAGAGGAGTATTTTGTTTAAAATTTCAGTTTTTCCAGATAGCCTGGATTATTTGCATATCTAAACAGCATGTTTTCGCGTGGAAATAAATTTTTTGTACGAGTCTCTTTCTACAATGGGTCTGCGCAAACGTCACCGCGAATAAAATAAACTAATAAATTATTCGCGCTTCCAACTTAATTTATCTTGCTTTCTTGCTTGAATAAACAATTTGGCGCTGCTAAACGTATAAGCCCAGCATATAATCTAGTTGATTTATTCCGTCCTGTAATACGCATCCTCATACATATACATACGGAAATGCCACACACAGACAGCATGGATACGCTGGAATTCTTATGAGGTCGCCATCAAATTGAATGTATAGTAGAGGGCCTACGGAGAAAACCAGCCAAGGCTCATTTCTTCTCCGGGCTTGCTGGCGATGAAAGGAAGCGGAGTAATGAAATGGAAAACGGCCTTGTATCAGAGAACGTGGTCCGCGCAAAATTGGAAAGCAGTAAAACCTATATTATAGTTTCACTAGAATATGCGTTAGGTGTATATAGGTATATATATTTATATTCATCACTAGCTTCTCATATATATCTCGCTGAGAGGATATTAGAAGGTTTCATTGTAGGTATATAGGGCGAAATTGGAATTGAATCTGCTATTGATCAGGCCAAAATAGGATCTGTAAGAAACACTTGCAACTTGGACAAAATTCAAAAAGATGAAACTTTCTGATTTGCAAATAAAACTTTCCATATACATAATAATAATAAACGTTTATTTGACCCACAAATAACCAATTACAGGACAAGGTCACAGCTAAGAAACTTGTAATGCGCACACTAAAAACCGGTACACTGCAGTGTGAAGGAATAAGGTACACCAGAATCGCAAGGAATAACGAGGATCATGAACAGTAAAGGTAGCAAGGACTGTGGGGCAGCACAATAAACACACTGTTCGGATTACTCCTCCCGCACAAAGTATTAATTAAATCGGGACGACACGTGTTTCGGGAATATATCGATTTGTATTAAAAATAACAGCAACCTCCTAAATCGCGAGGAAGCGCCTTTATCTTTTTCAGCGCTAATTGATTTATTATGAGCGGTTAAAAACGTTCTCTTGAGACGGCGTGCGGTCCTTTCCCAGAATTCTCCCATTCAGGACGAAGTGGGTAAAATGTTGCATGTGTTTTTTGGGGTAGGTAAAGATACTGAGGGGAAAGGAGAAAGTAGTGCATGTTTCTAGTTTAAGCGATTTCCGCAGCCATTCGGTTATTCGACTTGATAATGGGAGTCCACGTATTCCCGAAACACGTATCGTCCCGAATTAATTAATACTTTGTGCGGGAGGAGTAATCCGAACAGAGGATCATGAAACTGAATCAATATCCCCATTACCAGAGAACAGACGTACCACAAAAAAATATGCATGAAAATAGGATGCTCATTCCTAGAAACCTGCCGCCCTAAATCCACATACATCACCCGAATGCTGCAAACAAAAATCCTATAGTGTGGCTAAACATTCGGTACGATAGAAAACCAATGCAACTCTTGTCTATATCTGTTATAGCATCGCACGTACAAAACAGCGAACGTATCTATTGAGTAAAATAATTATTTTTTACAGTAAACTTCATTGCTACATAAATTTATTGGTATTGAATAAAAGGGAACCATTCCATACAAATAAAAGGAGTATGAATATAAATATAATAATTAAATAAAACAAGTCAAAAAGGAATCTATTATTGACACTGTTTTTTTGTTCTAAAGAAGTATCGTATTTGAAAACAAATTTTCAATCGTATTTTTGTGAAAGCCTTTAATAATAGATTGACATTTTTTTGTTTATAGTAGATATGCATGCCGAATACCTCTGAAAACTTTTTTATCGTTGCCTGATTACATTGGTTCCGATTGGCCGGCAATCAATCAACACTAACGGCCCAATTTTTCAATTTCAACGCCATCTGCGATTTCCCATTGTTTTATTAATACTGTCATAAATCAGAATAGTATTATAGGTGTGACGTATTCCCGTGGACTTTAGATTTCGGAATATTTGCGGAGATCCAGATACCTATATATGTATATGTAACGCGAGAGAGGTATGTAGGCAAGATAAATGTTTGTCTTCTGACGGGGCGCGTTAGGGGCACAAATGAGAATTCCGCGAAACTCCACGCGAAATGTCATTTACCTAATGATGCCGACTGTTTAAACTTGAATCATTTATTCTGGGTCTTGAACCGAATGTGTCGCGTCGTTATGATGACACTTAAATTGTATAGTTACATATTTGGATAAACATTTTAGAAGATTTGACAAACGGTATGAATGTGATAAACATAATATGTGGAATCAATACAAGCATCAACAAATCCCTTTAGATTGTTCTCAAATTTTATCGTAACCTAAAGAGTGTATGTATCCCACATCTAAAAGGATGATTTTTACTTTTTGATTTTTTTTTGGTTTAGTTGGTCATGTGAATTAAGTTTTGTGTTGATAACACAAATTTTCAAATTCAAATTTATCAAAACAAAAATAGAAAATTGTCATTAGGTTACACTAAACAATTGACCTAATTATTTACTGTTTTACCCAATAATTTCCTATATTTTAGGATTTTGCTACACGGCCGCTAGAAATATCCTGACAAAACACCTTCATTTGCATCCGTCCTCATTATGTTAAATATATATACTAGGGCGCTATGATATCAGTCAGAAAAGTTCTGGCGACGATTTTTTGGGATTCCTGAGGTATTATCTTAATAGATTATTTGGATAAAGGAAGAAAGATCACGGGTCAGTACTATGCTAATTTATTGGACCGATTCGACGCTGAAGTAAAGAGGAAAAGGCCACACCTACCGAAGAAGAGAATCCTATTTTACCATGATAACGCTTCGGCGCACTATGGGGCGAAGGCGTATATATCATCTCAAAATTGAATAACTTTAAAAGTAATGCATGTATCGTAGTGAAATTTGTAATGTAAGTTAATGAATACATGCAGTTTTATAATTTATA
>JARFOC010084835.1:0-14257 GCA_031763485.1 Osmoderma eremita
ACACTGTTAACGTTGAAAATATCGGAGTTCTCGATTTTAGGTCGGAAACTTTTATGTGGCCACGAGTGTACGTATTTACTATGTAAGTAACATTGCCAAATTATATTTCCAATACATCTTTAGGTTTTTGATATTATTACAGGTGTAAAAAATCTTGATTAAGTCATATTTTAATTAATTTAGCAAGTGTCAAATAATTGTCACTCAAAAGTTGCACGGCTTGTGTCAACTTAATATAAAGAAAGAACCCCAGGTTATATTGTTTAGAATTCATTAATTTATTACCAATTTGAAACACTGCAATACATAAGGAATACATAATTACATAGGTAACGTGATAATGTTATATAATAAACCTTGTAAAGAAAATAAATTCAAAAGAAAATAATTTCCGTCAAAAGCCTTATATCTACGACGTCAATTCTCTATAAACAGTACCAATAGCAATGGTCCATAAATAAGAAATTCCTGTGATAACATTAGCAATGTGCAATTGCATTAAAACAACGCAATGGTTTTACTGCAGCCACCTATATGAATTCTAAAAAGCAATAGGTATTATATAAAAAGATGTCGACATTGACAGACGCAATTTCTAAGATGGTTTATGTAATAGAATGCGCATCGAATCTTTCAGTAACATTAATAAACAGGTTGTTGAATTTTTACAAACCATTTTCTCCAACAGAACGATTTTCACGGCACTACTGTCTGCAATAATGATTGTAATGTAATGTAGGTCTGCAATCATTATTGCAGACAGTAGTGGCGTGACGTGGACGTTACAGAAACATGGGGTTGATATTGATGATCCAAACTGTAGACTGTGTGAAGGGTCAATAGAGACTCCATATCATATTTGGTATGAGTGAGAAGCCCTAGACCCTAGAAGGCGGCAATCTCTATAAAATCATAAATGCATCCAACACAGACCAACCGATCAGGCACCTGTACAGACTGGTACAGGATACAAGGATCTATTGTGTATGAGTACAAGGAATGAGAGAATAATACAAAAAAAACAAGAGGTTGAAGCATTTCCGGTGACCTAGGTGAGTCGGCTCCCACAAAATGTAAATCTGTATATGTACACTGTTACATTTTGTATAGGACAAAAATAATTATTAAAATTAAAGATTTATTTTATAATTTAATATTATAGCCAACATCAGCAGTATGCTATGTTGAAAGCAAACCCGAAGTAGTTTTTCTTAATCTCGCTCTGGCAGTTACAAAAATCACTCACTTACATCATTCACCACGTGGTAATTTATTTCAGGCTCTCTTATTAATTTTCAAACACCATTCGCGACATATGGTGTGAAGTATCATTTTAAAGCTCTCTTCAAGAGCGAGGTTACGGTGACGTTCGCTTGATCATAAAATGTTCTAGGCTCGCGTAATTAATCAAATTCAATAATTTGCGATTAACCCGTACAATATTTTATGATTCTGTGTTCGCTTGTTCGCCTATGCTCATTGGCCAACCCCTTGTACCTGTGGTCAGTTGCGGAGTCTTCATAAGCGTCTCACGCAAAATGCTCGTTCTCTTTTCGTGACCAACGTTTCTACAGTTCAGTACTAGTGCAGTGCAACTCGTGTAGTGATACCGTAACACCATTCCGCTGCCCCTCAACACCGCCACGCTTCGAAGCCCCTTGCCTTCAAGCCACGTGTTAAGTATCACTCGCACTTCTTTTACATTACATGTATTCTTTTTCTTTTACTTTAATTATTTTGCGTGAGAGCTCCTTATAATAACTGCCAGACATAGTATTCAAAATCACTGCAGAAATTGCGTCTACCGCACTTTAGTCAGATCACGTGTACCAACCACGTGGCGATTTACTTTGTTCAATCTTTTTTTTTTGAGCGTATTAATTATTAATTTCATTAACTGTGTTTTTTATACATCAATTTAAGCTCATTATTATTGCTTTTTCCCCTCGATTAATTGTCTGTAAATAAAGTTATTTTAAGGCATCTCTGTATTTTACTACCGACTCCTCGATTCACCTAACTCTAATATTCACCGTGCCGTATTTTGTTTATCGAATAAGTTGCATCCAGGTGGGTCATTTCTTTTTGTGTACATGCGCACAGCAACGCTCGCGTGCCCACCAGATTGTAACAACACACATAAAATAATCTAGGGGAGCTAGAGTGCTAATAGTTTACGAGACATATATAACTAAAGATTTGTAAAGCTATTTTAAACGTGAACACAGTTTCGATAGTTTAAGTGACAATAAGGTTTTATTAACTGAAAAATCAGTGGCAATTAAAAAAAAAAGTAAGATTTGCTGATTTGTCACCTTGAGATCTTTGTGTTTATTTTAGCGATCAATTTTCTTTTCCAGTTTCTTTAGCATCAGTTAAGGATGTAGAGACATCATTCGCACCGTGATACGCCATTAGAAGCCTATCGGAATGCTTAAAAGAGGTGTAACTCAATGGGCCGCTGCAGAAGCTCTCAACACGTTAAAAAGTGTCATCAATCGTTTGTGGTTGAGATATCAGCAAATCAATGGTGTGCCCGAACGTCATATAGGAAGCACAAGAGCAACTCGAACAATTCATGACAGATAGTTGAGACTTTGTGCATTAACTTTGTGCTGCAATATTACGGCGACAAAATTAGTGATTCGATTTTACGACACTCATGTGTTAATAAGCGATCGAACAGTGAGGAGTAGACTCCATGCAGATGATCTTGTCGTCCTCTGAAAGTCCTGCTTTGTCGAGAAGAAATCGCAGAAGATTAGAATGGGCAGCACCACTTAAATTTGGGATCAACAAAACTGGGCAATAACACTAATAGCTCTTTTATAATTATTATTTCTTGTATAATAAAATACATATTTAAATTCTAAATTTAAAGTACTAATCTGTCAAAACAGTAGTCACTGCTGTTTCTGACGAATCCCGGTTTAGTTTGCGGCCAGATACGAAGAAGAACGAGAGTGTGGAGATGTCCCGGGAATGCAGAACGTTTAGCTATGTACATCACAAACTGTTCACAGTTTCCAACGAGGTAGTGTAATGGTATGGGGTGGAATATCACTTGGAAGAAAAACTGACCTCGTTCTGTTGGATCGGTATTTAAACGCCATTGACTATCGGGACATTATTCTTCAAAACGTTGTGCTACCATATGCTGCAAGAATTGGTGAAAATTTTCAACTCATGCACGACAATGCGCGTTCGCATACTGCAGGTATCGTTCGTGCATTTCTTCAAAACCAGGAAATTAATGTTTTGCCATGGCCAGCGCAATCACTTGATTTAAATCGTATAGAAGACGTATGGCATTTGTTGCAAAGAAGCATACGGCGTCAAAATCTAGCCTTTGAAACAAAACAACAATTGTATCAGTACCTTGTAGAACAGTGAAAAATTACAAAAAGTAAATCTGTGGAATGGATTACATAGTGTAATCGGCTCACTTTATATGTGGTCGAAAGAACTGTAAATAAACTTTAATGAACAGAATTCTTTCGCAATTAATTTACAAACACGTAGTGGGAGCCGAGCCAGGTTTGTACAACTGGCAAGACGGTACGCGTTGAAAAGGGCAGACGAACAATGACCCTACTTATTTAAAACACAAATATTTACCTTGTGCACACACCAGACATCCAACTTCATCGCTACACATACACAGCTGTCTGGGAAAAAACGGTCAATGCAATCAAGAAGCAGAACCTTTATCTGGAAGTTTGTTAATAAACGGAATACGTTCCTGCACTACTTAAGTGTTGTAGACGAAAAGCTTGGCGGTGGCAATGTACTTTCGCCGCCTTTAGTCTTCACTGAATACTGTTGCCAGAATCAAAAGTTGCATTATACCAACTAACGCTTTAAAAATTCCCTACACGTCTCTACGCAGGAAAATGAAATTAAATAATATAACTTTTAGAATACGTACTTAAATGTTCATTAGGTACAAAATTGAAATCTAAATGCAATAAATTCATACAGGTTTCTTGTAAAAAAAAGAAGATGAGTCTGTACCGCCTTTATTTATAGCCCGATTTTCATAATTGAAACGGAAAATTAAATGGTTGGATGTAGGCCATAAAATAAGCTGATAAAATTATTTAAGGTTTTAGGGCCAAGTTTTTTTTTAAATTAGGCTTTACTTTTTTTTTATGATTCTGATGGAGATTTTTTTCTGAAAACAACAATGTATCACAAGTATACTTTTATATGAGAAAAAAAATCAAAAGAAAGTAACAACATAATTATTTAGGCTTGTGTAAAATTACGCAACTATGAAAAATATCTTGACAATGCCACCTATTCATGTAAATTATAATAATACGAAATAACACAAAAAGGAAAACATTCTACCAGTTCCCACAATTCAATGAATGAACAAAAACGGTACAAAAGCACTTTACTGGTGCAAGAGTACAAACATTAACATTGAAGGTATTATTGTCTATAGTTATATAAAATTTTTCAGCACGAATTTTATACATTTTTCCTTTTAAAAGTATGTATTGCACAAAATACCTGACTTAATATGGTTATCTCAAACTTCAAGTGCTTGTAGCCCAGTTGCGATAGAGTTTTGAGCATATGGTCATAAGACATTTTTAACTTGAAATTGCTTCAGTAACACATCCTTTGGCTGTGGCAGTCGTGGCATGGGACACCTCACGACATGACGATGGTTAGAGTGCGGCAAGGGTACAACTAAAGAATTTGTTTTCTTGTATGTTAATTACAAAAAATAATAAAACAAAATGTAAGTACTAATACAATAAACACACTGTTCGGATTACTCCTCTCCCACAAGTATTAATTAATTCGGGACGACACGTGTTTCGGGAATGCGTGGATTCCCATTCTCCAGTCCGGCACCGAATGCAATAGCTAAAGTATAGGTTATTGCATGTTATTCAAAATAATCGCTTTACCGACAGTAGTCGACTGGAATTACTGTATTTTATTGATTACTTCAGCCACACAGGAAAACGTTTGCAATCGCCAAATATTTTGAAAAACAAAAAAAATACGAGCCAAATATATCTTCGCTGTAAGCAGTATGAAGGAGTTAGCAGTGTGATGGAGTTTAATGCATTATTGGAACGTTTTCTGTTCCTCAAAATCAGTAGGGACTGTCTTGTTCGTTAAGAAGATAAATGTCCAAGTTTGTAACAATACGTAGCTGAACTAGTTGTTATAAATTTCTGATTTAAATTATGAATCATTAGCTCTACAATATCTAGAATCAAAAATTCCAAGAAAACCACTCTCGAAATGCGCATTAGTATTTAGGACATGTACAGTTAGCAGCACTTCGCGGTATAGATAACCTTGCCATTTAGTAATGGTGGATCAGTGAAGCAGTTCCCATCACCCACTTCTCGCGAAGCCGTTACAAAAACGGTTGCTGTTTGGCTGTTGCCCGGAGTGAATTTCGGAATCAGTACAATTTAGAATGTCATGGTTGGTTTCCATCTTCCTATGCAAACAAAGTAAAACAACAGAAGTGTCTCCACAAAGTATATTTATTTAAAAAAAGAGTGAATTAAAAATTAAAATAACTAATGAATAAAAGAGAATCAGTGATTACTGTCTCGCACAAGTCAGTCGCGGCTGTGACAGTACGAGTTGAGTTACCTCTGATGTTGATGTAAAGAAAAAGTTAAAATGAAAGAGATTTTAAAATAAAAGGAATTTAGAACGATACCATTTGGAATACTTAGCTGTTTGATCATCTGTGAGTACGTGAGTCTCGGGTGAGCGACTTAGGGGTTCCCAACTTGAAGAATGAGCGTCGAAGCGGTGACGCGAAGTTAACACCTAACACGCACCACATGGTTCTTATAACAAAAAAACACTGTCTTGTCGTGATAGGACACACACGAACTGTTTGTTCTACCCTGGACGGATGGAGAGGAAGAGCTCCGGGTCTCCTGGTCGGACGAAGACGAGATGTTGTCTTGTCGCGGTCGGACGGAGACGAACATTGTGTGTCGATTGTGTGTAGATTCTGTGTGGTGGACGGAATGGAACTCAGTTATGTCCGAAGGACGAGAATGCACCGTTGTCCTGGTTGGACGAAGGTCACTTGTCGCGAATGACCTAAAACGAACTGAACTTGCTTTGGGAATTTTCTCTCTCGAAGAATTGCAAAATTACCTGGACTGACGAAGGGCTCAGCCAATGATAGGCCGACAAATATTCATTTAAAAATATTATAGGAAAACAAAGGTTTGAATCACGGGTTAATTAGGTATTCATTCGTTCAAAAAATTAGCAATGTAATTCGGATTAAAATTGTATCTGAAACTACTATATTTAATAAGAGATTAAACATAATTTAGAATTGGAATAATTGAATACATATCTTCTGTACGCAGCGAACGAAGAGGGCTTTTGTCTGCTTACCTGGTCAAGGCTATTTGTTGCAGGGGGCAGTGATGACGTTTCGTACTGTCGGTATTTCCAAAACTAAATATAAATTGGTTTATTGCTTATTTCATGGAAAAATGTATGAAGGCATCGCAGATGTTGACTGAAATCTAAAGGAAAACAATTCTCAATCTAATCCTAAATAAATAGATACCAAACATCATAAAATAATATTTTAGAAAAAGAATTGTTTTCTGTTACACGATGAGTGTAACAATATACTTTCTATAATATAATAACTTAGTTGTTAGAGAAAAAAAATCAACAAAACGGAGAATGTTGCTGCAACACCTAACGTTACAAACACTTGAAGGGTTTACTTCAAACAAAAATTGCTTAAATTCAACTAAAAATGATCAACACTTTCATTTTTATTTACTTAACAAATTCCTTTTTCTTAGAGTTCAAGGGAAGAGATACTCGACATTGTTTTAAAAAAAAATTGTTTGTATTGAATCCTTAATGTCATGCAGTGTAGCTCTGATCTTTGACAATAAATCATTTTTTAACGTTGGCGAACTATTTCAAAATTTCCCATCATCTCGGCCTACCTTAAAATCTCATTTTATAAACGAAACTCAGTATATCGTTACGCTAGTGAGGGTGATCAGGTGGTACGTAATAACTTACTTATTCCCCTGGTGAACTAGTGATATTAGTAATCGTAGTTTATTTTATTATTTATTGTAGTTTCTAGAAGCTTTTTACCATCAAACTGAACTCCAACCAATTTATGAACAGTCGCCATTCTTTTGGTGAGTAAATCATTCATATATTGTTTCATTAAAACCAGTTGCATATAATTTCGTGTGCAACTATATACTTATATTTATACATTGAAATGGGGAAATAATCGACGAAATTTCAAAATGTAGTTCTGACAAATACAAATGTCCGTGGACTACATTTAACGTATTCTTTTATGAAGTTGTAAGGTAAGAAATCTTACCTACACGCTATTATTGAAAGGTAGTAGCTTTGAAACAATTTCACTTTCGTTTTGGACTCGGTGATAAGTTCGAATTGCCATTAAGTAAGGAAGTCGCTAAATGAGGAGTACCTGTACCATTGCAGCTTTGTTAATCTATACGTCTGCAGTTTACAAGGTTATTTTTTCTTACGTCCATTCCGCTTCGGTGGAAAATGGTCTTTAACTTCATTAAAGAGCAGGCTTTACTTTAATACACAATTTTATTTCTACTGAAAGGTGTCGAGATCATCTGATTTGGGCTTTTATGTTGTTTGATTACAATGTATCGCATTCTACCGACATGGTAACAATAGCTTCAGCACAGATACTTCGCAGAAATGTGTATTTGTTGCAACAATACCGCGATCGCTTTGATATGGGAAATTTAATGAAATGGGATAACTATTTAAATTGGAAAACGTCGTTTGCAACAGAACCGGATAATGACTAATAGTATTACCAAGTTTTAAATAATGCATAAAGTTCGTTAGATAAGACACCTGCCTCGCAGTATCCACCTGCAGCATAACCGTATTATACATGACATTTTTTCTTTTTCTAATTTCTACGTAACTATTAGCTTTTGAAATGTTCTTAAACCATTGCGACATATCATCTAACCACTTACTTGAACATTTATTTTTAATTGTGTGGTAGTAATTATAGTGTGTAATTTATGTAGCTGTGACATGTGTTTGCAGGAAATAATAAATATTAAACATGAAATAGGGGTGATTAGTAATTATTGGATTAGGTGGAAAAGAATTCTTAATACTTACATACTGAGAAAAATAATTCTGTAAGTTTACATAACTGAACGCTCGCAATGTATTAAGAGTTGCTTTAAAACAGAATCTTACGCGTGCGTAAAGACTTAAGTAGGCAATCCCGATATAAGAAAACACAACTGAACTACGTTTGCGGCTTGAAAAATTGAAGGTTAATTGAAACTTATCCAAAATTGACTATTAAATAAAATAACAAGTTGATTAAATCCAGAAGATTACATTAAATAACGTGAACCAACATTTGCTATTGGCGCGTAATCACAGAAAGACCCAACAGATGGCGCCAACGGTACCGAATTACGATAAATACATCCCAAATTTAAGCGAATTTAAATGAAACAAAATACGAATGTCCTAAAATCATTTTTGATCGTTACAGAGCGTTTCATTATGTAGTTATCAGAGAGGCGCATGGCAAACGGGATGACTCAGCTTACCTCTAGGTAAATCTGTTCGTATCGATACACACGCTAATTCCAGGGACGCATTCAGTCTATATACACAGTCGGAAATTTCACATCTCTCTATTAGCAGAGGCAAATGTATAAAAAACAGTCGTAGTTTGCCAATGCAATATATGTACGTAGTGGGAAACTTCCCTGGATGCGTACGCAAGCGAGTGGGCAACGCTGATCGCAGATCGTAGTCAATGAACTAGCCCGCGTACCTGAATATTTCTCTTTACATTACTTCTTCTGGCTTGCGTATTTTTGATTTTCTTTACCTTACGTTAAAAAAGGTACAAATGACTAGCGAAGAAAAGGTACAAATAATTAAATGGTACTACTCTACTACAAAGTAGTGCTCAAGGAGGAATTAGGACATTTATATTTACATTCCCAAATTTCGTACAATTCGTTGCAATCACAGTTGGTGTAAGTGAATCAAACTGAATTTGTTACAGACGCTGCATACGTCATAAGCAAATCTGACGCAAGTACAAACATTCCTGATTTTCTTTTTATAGAGAAAATATTCATCAAACAAGGGATGTATACTCTAACGTTATCGATTTTATACTGATTGCATTGACGGCCGACTCTGCTACATTACATGACTTCATCTCATTTGCGGTGCCTTCGTCTGGTAATGATGCAGGTTAATATAATATAATTTTTAGGTTACATTAAATTTCAATTTTGCTATTCGAGAGAACAAATTCAGTTGATTCGACTACAAGTGAAGAATATTTACACATTATGGAGAAACAATGTTGTACCAAAGAAAAAATGTTGGCCGATACAAATGTTAATCTTAATTTCACATTATTGTATAAGATACATACAAGTATTCTAGTAGCTGAGATGTCGAAATTTATTATTTTCTTTTTGATAAAATGTCCTTTATGCATTGACAAAAAAATTAATAAATAATTACTATAAGCCTCCAACAGGACTTTTATATAAAGCAATTGGACGTTTGGCTACTTTGAATCAAATTATCAATAAAATTGTATAAAAAAATTTTCTACGTTATCCACACATAAAACATAACCCAACAAAATAAAAACACGCCAAACAAAGAACTAGATCCCATTTCATTTCTTTCTAAGAATTTTATGCTATCGCCACGTATCACTTGTACATGAAACGAGACTATAAACCCGCTCCTAACGAATTTATGGTTAATTTCGTCGTGCCATATTCGTGTTAAAATGCGTCTGAAACATTCTAAATATCTTTATTACCTTTGCTGGTTTCTTTCATATGCGCGTAACAGGTTTTCTAGATATATCATCGTACGAGACCTTGCAGTCAAGACGAGAACAAAGGATAATAATAATCGTAGAGAAACTACAGGTCTTCTTACAGTTCTACTTCTTACAGTACACGTATAATCTTGAATCACAATAAACGTTTTTTTGTTTAATTCACGCAACTTCACCTGTGTGTTATCTAACGTGAAGATGAAACAAGCTGTGCAAGTCTTAATAAAATAGAAGGACTATCAACGATGCTTAACATAACTTGCCTTTTTCGCAGTTAAGTCGTACAAAAAAAAAGAGTCCGACATCAGGGCGATATCTGCTGTATGCGTACTGTGCCACAGGAATATACCTACTAATTTGCATACATTATATTAGGAAGCGATAATAAAATATTATTAAAATCAGATATTTGCTATCTAAACAGTTTGTTTGAGTCTACACATCTCCATCTTTATCTTCTTAGTCGTCTGTGGTGTCAGATCTACTATAGGTTTGTTTGGACCCCCAGTTCGAGAATTGTTCTCCAATTTTAAATTATCGGTGTATTGCGCATGACAGTTCAAATTCAAGTTCTAAATAGTTCTGACGCTTCAGGTCTGAACAGAATCGTCTCCAGTTAATATTTCAAATTACCGCGCCATATTGCTTACAACTAAAATAATATAACCGTGTTTTTTCTTATTGGTTTTTTGTTTGTTATTTGAGTTTACATATTGTATTAGTAGAGTTTTTAGTTAATATATTTTATTACATATTTTTTATTTATTTATTAATTAGACTTATTTTTATTAAAATGCAAGTGAATAGAAATGAAAATGCAAAAGATATAAAAGAAAAGGAAATAAATTGAATGGTGTACTTGCAGACATAGTATTGGTGGTGAAACAGAAAAGAATACGTCGAATGGACATTACTATTGGACCCACTTGGGCTCTAGAATATTTAAAATAAACAGCATAAAATAATACATAATCCCATATTATTAAATATATGTGTTTAAAATATTATAAGCAACATTTATGCAAAAATACCTATTTTAAGATGTATCCAAAACCTAAGAAATACGTATATTTTATTGAATTGTGAGTCCCGTGTAGATTTCCACAATTATTTTACTATGAAAAGTTGTTTCCTTTTAACTCATCGACACAAAAAAGAGAATTGAAAAAATAAATGACCCATGTATTCTATAATTATAGCATAGACTTTTTCGGAAATTAAAATAAAAACAGAACCTAGTTTCTTATTTTTATATACGAATCTGTTTAACACGTACTAGCACAATAGTCTACTACAAACACTTTGTTCTTCAGCATGTAGAACCAAAGTGAGCTTTCCAAAATATGGAATTGCCATATTTATATAGCCTTAGCCCATAATATGGTTATAGTCAATTTAACGCGCATTAGATCATTAGAAAAGCTAATCAACATGCTGTAACAATAATCCTATGATAATGTATACTAAGTCTTTAATGGAGTAATTATAGATTGTGTAACTACCACCTTAAAACCCTTACTTCATTAGGGATCATAAATAATAACCAGTCCACATGCAGTAGGATTGAAGATGGATACCTTTAACCTATAATTTGACAATTATTGTTCAGAAAATATTCAAATAATATTATGAATTTTGATGTGCACGCCTTCACTTGCTATGTTGCAACTTATTTACATATGTCGGCGTCGATAAAGTACCTATCTATCTGTCTATTACCGTCAACTGCTGTCAATCATTATCTTCGCAGTTTTAAAATATTTTTGGTTAAATTCCACGTTTATTTGTTTATATATAGTTGTACAAATCGTTCTATTCAGAACGCTTCCACCTTCTTCGAGTGTGCACAGGGTAATATGGATATTTTTCTTGATTTTTAGAAATATTATAACCTATACATTTAACTACAGTTTTCACTGCAATACTGGAGCCTGTAGGGAGAAAACGCCGTAAGGGGGAAAAATTTAGCCCGAAGGAGAAATGTATGATTACAAATGTTTTAAATTGTTTTAATAAAACTATGAAAGTGAGTGCTGCCGTTCAAGAAGCAAGTAAAGCTTTGGGTTGCTCATAGCGTACAATATTATAATATAAAACAGGAGCAACAAACTGGTTCATTATCAAGTTCAAAAAAAAACACCAAGAAAAGGAAAGGCATACAACTAAATGACCGATTACAAACATATGATGAGAACACGCAAGCACCTATTTATTCGACACACAGTGCATAGTTTTTCTTATACAGAATATGCCACTTACATTAAATGCAATTCTTGCTGCTGACAATGCTGATGATGATCTCCCTAACTTCAGTTAGTCACTCGTGTCCGAGTTTTAGGCTGTTGTTGAATTTGTCTTCAGTTTTCTTGTTTCAAATATTTCTTTTAAATGTTTTTGAATTTGTTGTAAATTTTCAGTGGAATTTGTATAAAACTGTTTTATTTATATTATTGTTATTGTATCTTTTTGTGTTTAGATAATATTGTTGCATTTTCTTTATAAAATATATACACTCCATACCGTCCGAGTTTCAGGTTGAGTCACTGTATATTGTATTATATATTATATCCGTCGTACAGCCCTGATTTGGCACCCAACGACTTCTTTTTGTTTCCGCACATAAAACAAAAATTACGTGGTCTACGCTTTTCGACGGCTGAAGAAGCGGTTGAAGCTTTCAGAATCTATATTTTGGAGGTACCTCAATCGGAGTGGAAAAGGTGCTTCGAAAACTGGTTCAAGGGCATGCAAAAGTGTATTGATCTTCACGGAGAATATTTTGAAAAACAATAAAGCCATGTACATTTTAGTTTCTGTTCTTTATTCCCTAAATATAAAAGGCATCCCTCGTATTATGTTAATGATAAGTTAATTAATTAAGGTAATGGAAAACAAAGAAATAAATCGCCAGAATATTTTTAATGATAAACGGCAACTGAATGGGTAATTTACCGAAAAGTATAACAAATAATTTTGGATAATCTGGATAGATCTGGAGATGGACGCATAAATGTACACCAATAAAAAAACAAACATTCGTACATACATACAGTTGCGAGCAAGCAAATAGGGACAGCCTATTGTATTTAAGGTTTAATGCCTTGGTACAATTTTAAACGAAATGAAAGAATTTATTTTTGCTATAAAGTTCTTAGAAATGAATAAATGTGTATCCTTCAGACATGCCACCTGCATTTCTCCCTTGTATTATAATGTTTTGTTTACATTTCTCACGATTGGTCTCACGTTAGAGAGCATTTATATAGGAACAGTTGTTATAATATTTTATTTAGTATACTTTAAGTTCTTGTTGAAGTAACCCAGTATTTATATCATTAATACCCAATTATACAAACCAGATTTTGATGTATTAAGCGCACAATAATAATCGTCACGTAGCACGGACTGAAATAGTTGAGAAATGGGTGGTGGAAAACATTGTACACCCAAAGTTCGAAAAATTATTGTTAAACTTCGCGGAGACGGTTGGAGTTTTAGAAAAATAGCTACCCACCTATCTGTGTCGAAAAATATGGTGACTGATCAAATAAAATATTTCCAAAGATACAAAACGTGCGAAAAAAATTCATAAAAGGGGAAGAACTAAGAAAACGACGATCTGTGTTGATAGACAAATAGTACGTCCCTCACATGCGAATCCATTGAAAACAGCGGTAGACATTCATAAAGAGATAATTAAAGAAGTAAGTAGACCTATTAGTGTATGGACAGTCAGACGAAGGTTGAATGAAATTGGATTACATGGTAGAATCGCAAGAAATAAACCGCTTATAAGCAAAAAAAAATAGAATTAAACGGTTAGATTTTGCCAGAAGTCATCTACACTGGACTACAGATCAATGGAAATTTGTGTTATTTAGTGATGAGTCAAAATTTAATAGAATGGGATCCGAGGGCAGAAGATACGTGAGGAGATGTCCCTATGAAGCGATGAATCCTAAGTATACAATAAAAACCGTGAGAGGTTTCGGGGGAAAAGTTTTAGCATGGGGTTGTATGTCGTATAGAGGAGTTGGTCCCTTGCATAAAATTAATGGAATAATGGATCAACATGTGTATGTAGGCATTTTATCGAACGTTATGCTGCCATATGCCGACGATCATTTATCCGTGCTCTGGAAATACCAACAAGATAATGATCCTAAGCACAGTGCCAAGACTACAAAAGAATGGTTTCGAAAAAAAAAACAAGTAGACCTTCTTGAATGGCCTTCTTGTAGTTCTGATTTAAACCCCATCGAAAACTTGTGGCATGATGTTAAACGCAGTATTCGAGATAAAAACATTTTAAATCTCGACGAACTGTTTCGGTTTGTTAACGAGGTCTGGAACAATATTCCCGTG
>JARFOC010084854.1:0-14257 GCA_031763485.1 Osmoderma eremita
TTGTATATTATATTTACTTGTTATAAAATTTATTGTATGGTACATGATTTACTTTGCCAGAACTGCGCGACTTGAGACAATTATAAGATAGAGTACTCATGGTAGCCAAATCATTCACGAAATTTATTTATTATTGTAAGAGTACCGTTACAGTAATTCCTTTAAGGAAAACGTGCAACTTGTAAGCACAAAACGAAATTCTGTTAACGAGAGAAATGAACGAATAACGTTAGACCAACACCTTCAACTCTTTTGGACAAACTGGGAACTACCAGGCATCTGTTTCCTCCACTCGAACACTCCACGTCAAGCATCATATGACGAAAATGTGAAGGAGAACATAACGGATTATACCCGCGGGGAGAAAAAAACCCTGATAATAATAACTAATCCTGAACGGACTGGCGCTACGTGTGTGTGTGTGTGTGTTCGACCCCGCAGGCACTCAGTGGTACTGCGTCCGGCATCACACTCAACGCACGGCTCGGTCTGGTAATGACCGTAGATTATAATCAGGCTCATTGGGGATAGCGGAAGCGGAAACAGCCGGAAATCGTAGCGATGACGGCTTAACAAATGTATGGTGTAGCTCTTCGGCGTTGCCAGGGATCCTGAGACGTTAATATTACCGGTCGAGGGAACCAGAGAACGTTGGTTTTGTTGTACGGCGTTTAATCATGACGTCACGGTAGTATGTAACAGGTTTTAATATTGTCGTTGTATTGGCTCAGAAGCTGCATGATCTGATCTTTATATAATATCGTCTAGGTTACAAGTGTATTACTGGACATCCATATTTGTGGAGACGATATTAGGTATTATTAACGCTATTACTATTAACAAGAAAGATGGTTCTAGTACAAATGAATATTAATCGTATGTTAGTCAAATAAACTCTAGGAATAACGTTCGGTGTGATTGACTGTATCTTTGGTTTGGTATTTATTCTCCATCTCCTTTATTTGATTTTTGACATACATTCTTTTCTTTGTCATTAGGATCTATTTCACCTTTCTCGTCTGCCTGGCATATACATGATAATTTTGCTGTGTCGGTGATTGTAGCATTCTTTGTCTATTAATTTTTTAAAATTTTCTTTATGAATAACCATCTTTAATTCATCGGTACAAACTGCTATTTTTAAAACTTATCATAGGCTACTTTTGTACCTTTAGTTTTTAATATGTTATTATGTTGTTTTTGACTTATAAACGACCAAAAACAATTAACCAAAAAAATGTCATTACGGGCCCACAGCTTGTTGCTGGAATCATCATACTAGCGAAAGCAATGAAGGAGGTACAAGCATTAAAGACGGACCCGAGTTTCTGCCTACCAGGCGTCATCAGCGTCTCTCCGGATGCTAAACCCACTTCCATCGTTGACGCGTCGCTGCAATTATTGCGAAGCGTCCCAGCCGCTTGCATGCGCGACGACATACCCCATCTAGGGAACACCGGTCAAACACAAGCCACCGAGACGTATGCAATAAAGCCAATAATACAGTGGACTTCATCTAGCTCCGACAGCACATGGATTGTCATACATGGTTAAGCCGTTCCTGGAATCACAACATACGCAGTCCTTCTGGCGGGACTGATAGTCCATGCATTGTCCGAGCTAGATGAAGTGCACTGAATTATTGTCCCTATTCCATTCGTCTCGGTGGCTTGTGTTTGGCCGGTGTTCCCTAGATGGGGTATGTCGTGGTGCATGCAAGTGGCTGGGATATTTCGCAATAAATTCGTACGAAGTAGCTTACTAAAATGCAAATTTTTGGGGGGAGATTTGGGAGGGGAGACAAGTCAGGAAACAACGAATGGCAAAATCGATCATATCGAGAGTGCAGAAATAAAAGTGCTAATAAGAATAAGAATAAAAAAAAATCTACGACAGAGATGGAAGTATTAATATAGGAGCTGCATACCTGGTTCCATGAGCCATAACGGGGAATGAATTGACGATCTTCAAGAAATTGTAAATACCTTTGAGAAAACATTTTATGATTGCTTCTAACAGACGCAATACATTACCACAGGCGTTTCTCGACCTCCGTTCATAACTTGGTTTCTGATTCATCATTAATAGAAATCATATGATTGCTTCCCAGTAAGCTAAGTCCTGGCGACGATTAGTTGTCCTGTCTATTTGTTAAAGATGGTCGTGCTGCTGTAGCAACTCCTTCAATAAAATTGATTAAATATTCGATAACAACCAATGATTTTCCAACATTCCGGGAATGTGTTGGAGTTATTCCGGTTTTTAAAAAAGTATCGAGGAGATATGTAATATAAACCAATCGCAATTCTTTCCAGTTTTTCAAGAAATTTTATATATACTATTATGTACTTTCTCACCAACCCGTTGTGTTTCTGCTGATCTTATATTATCGTTGGAGAATTTGTCTGCAGTACGTGTACGCGACCATTACATGTTTTGCTTAGGAATATATTATCGGTTATAAATTAAACGATTACAGTGAAGTGTCCCCATCTATAGTCCATTCAGTCATTATTATTATTATTATTATTATTATTATTCAATAAGGTCAGTCAACTAAAATCCTACACGGTAGGTAGTATAGGTATACTAAGTCCAGCCAGAGGCAGATATTGGGACTAAATAATGTTACTAGGCAAAAGAATATTTATTTCTCAAATACATTGTAAACTCACAATACATTCTCACACATAACACAACATAAAACAGAGAGGTTTTTGGAAGATTTCTGCAAATTAACTACGCAAGAAACCAGCCCAGAAAATTATTACCAATATAGTTTCTATCGGTCGATGTTGGCACTGAAGGCAATAGGCGTTGACGAGTAGCACAGCGGAATTTATCTGGACGCTGGCAAAACAAAACGTCGGACGAGTACGGCACGGCGGTGCGTTACTACACGACGGAAAAAGATAAACAAAAGAATGTCAAGTGATAATTTTTGATACATGTCAGTCGATAAATACAAGTAATCAATTTAAATCATAGTAAATGGTGAATTAAAAGAATCTCCCGAAATAAAAGAAGGTTGGGGTAAGAAGTATTGGTGGTTGCAGTAAAAGGAAAGGGGCAAAAGAAGTCTGAAGAAAGAAAAGGGTTGGAACACTATACACATACACACAACAAAGTATTTAAGGTATTTATAAAGTTAATTTTGAGATATTGTAAAAATTCTTGTAGTTCTATTACATAGTAATCGTTTTCAAAATTCTAAATTCATATTCACTGTCAAGATTTAAACATTTATAAATTAAACTTATCAATTTCAATATCTATAGTATTGTTTAATTTGGAAAAGTTGCCTGGTTGCATCCATAAACAAACGAACCAACTGTCACAACAATATTTAAAACATTTATGCGTTAATGTCAACGTATTCTGAGGTTAGTGCTACATAAAAAGTCAATTATGTAGCATTGCAATACATAAAGCTATGGTTTCTTTCATCCTTAAGTAACCAGGCTTTCTTTGGGGTACGTTCTATTATTACTCACCTTGTCAGTTTCCTTCAGTACGTATGTCAGGTTATTGTTGACCATGGGCAGGTCGATACTATTTTCATCGACTTCTCCCACTCATTTGAGCCACTAAATATTTTTGATTAAATTTCATTGCTTTGAATTCGCCCCTGCTTTCTGCAACCCATCTGATCTTATTTCTCAGAAAACTACGTAGTCTGTAACGGTTTTAAGTCTAACGAGTTTCTTTCAACTTTTGGCGTTCCTCATGGCTCAAATCTAGAATTTTGACTCTTTATATTATTTACCAATGGTTTATTAACGCTTCTTCCATTTCTTATCCTGGGCTATGCCGATGACCTTAAAGCATTCACCAGCATTAACCAGGTTGTAACCTATTGGGCAATAAATCCATATGAATAAAATAATAATGAAAGACAAGCCTTGTAAAACGGACATAATGGGAGAATGGGTACAAACAGAAGAAAAGAGTGGAATAGACATATAGTTCGCTTGGATAACGATAGAACAGAGAAAATATGCAGAAGCAATATTCGAAAAGGAAATCCAGGGAGTTCGAAGAAGAGCAGTAACATGCCATAGGTCTAATAGGAAAGAAGAAGAAAAAGAAAATCATTGCCTTGCAACCTTACACGTTCCACAAACGTTTGAGGAGGGGCTTAGAACGTTCCTAGGGCAACCGATCTTAACTCTATTTAGTCATTCACACAGGGAAACTCATTCTCAAAAGTATACCGAGAAACAGATAAACGCGACATAATGTTGAAGGGAGGGGCAAAGGATCGTCTCTTTCGAATAACCCCATGCCTCCAGGGATTTCGGCTAGGTTTAAGCGACGATCCGTGGAGATCTTTGATGTTTCATATCCGAGCGCCATTCCCACGACGCGCTTCCAACTCTGTCTTTCCTCCACTCCACCAGAAAGGAGTTGACGAATTAGCCGTCCGCACGTCGGAGCAATGCTGCTTACATCCGTTGCTGGTCGACACAGTACGACGGGGTCGGATGGAAGGAGGTAGCGTTGAGGGATTGCATTGCAATTTGCGAGCGAGAGAGCCTCTTGAACTGGGTGAGACGTAGCTATCGTAGGAGCAGCCTACTTATGACCTATTCTCTCATCGTATTTCATCGCCTCATTTCTTGACAACGTAAGCGGATGGGGTGATGACAAACGTCCAATTCCAAAATGAAAAAAATGAGAAAAAGGTATTTACAGAATACGGGATGAAAAGTATTTGAGTTAAGAGTGAGTTTCAACGTTAAAAAACGATTAACTTGCTACTTTCAACTTTTAGAGAACACATTAAATATCTGGTAAGATTTCAGATTATCGCCCAACCAAGAAAATATTGCAGTAATCACGCTTCAAAAATTTCGAACTGACGTTTCGTCATACCCTCGGAATTTCGAAATCATCAAATTGCGCTGTCAAAGATACGCGTAATTTCCATGAATCGTCGAGGTCCTAATTTTCGCTTTAGATCTTTCGAAAAAGTGCGTATCGACACCTAAACATCTCCCGCGTGTTTTTGCGAGCCCCCCCCTCCGAACCGATTTATGGTCGAGAATGCCGCGAAATATCGCTCCAAAACGATCTGACGGCCAGCCAATGCGAGAGCACCGGCCACTTGCACCGCGGTCCCTCTGGGCGGGATTAATAGGAAAGAATTATTCCGGGGGATAAGTCGACAATACTCCTATGTATTGTCAAAAAATACCCGCATCTTGGAAAAATACTCCTGATCCGAAAAACAAAACGATCCCCCGACTGGTCGGTTTCGGCAAAGTTTTGCGATTTCATACATATGTGCACCCTTTGTATGCGTTTTAGTATATATTAAAGATCTTCATTAATATCCAACAGTAAACCTAATTATGGGACATAACTAGAGTTTTGACATACATACATTTAGGTTATTGGTATCAGACCAGTCAGATATTATATTCAAATTATCTTGTAAAAGCTGTGCTACCCTCGGTCCAGAGATAGTAGAATAAATTTTTAAATCATCAGCACATGCTGGTGCATGGCATGAAAGTGACAACAATAAGTCATTCATGTACATCAGTAACAACACTGACCCAAGGTTTGAGCCTTGAGGCACCTGAGGCCTTGACGCCATTATAAAATACGTAACAAATCCTTTCCCTCAGGTAAGACTTACAATTAGTCAACAGCAGCAGTCATTTAAAAGGTTACGTAATTTTCAATACAACGGTGTATAAATTTTCAAAATAGATTTTTTCGTTTTCGAGAAATTAGCTTATTAACAGAAAGGAAATGTCTCCTTAACGAACAAATATCAAAGCTTCCAACTGATTTTTATGTATTTGTAATTATATTAAAAAACGCTTACTAGTGACCATTTGTTACTTCTGCGGACCTAACCACCGAGAACCTACGTCCTAAATTGTTATTTGCCGAAACATTAGAAAACCAATCTATCCCAGGAGGTCTTAACGAAATTGAAGATCGTACACCAACGAGACACAAACAAAAGGCATACGCGAAAGATTTTCATTGCTGCTCCCCCACGGTATCCACCTTTGACAAACACGCATTATCGACTTCGTCGCGAAGGAGGGACAATACCCGTCACACAGCTGCTAAAGGGCCAATTTTCCTTCACAGCATGAAAGTGTGGATCGTTAGCCATCAGTCTCCTCGCTACGGTCCGGCGAAATGTATTGGGTCATAACTCAGAACGTCCCAGGCTCGTCTCTTATGCTTTCTACACATGTCCCGCTTTTTATGGGGGCGGTTAAGGCCGATGAACGATCTACCATCCAGCCGTATAACCTCTGGATCAATTTGTTTTATTAAGACACTTTTTTGCTTCAACCGTTTTCAGTTAGTCGAGGTGAAGTAAATAGTTTGCGTCGTCTCACTCTCTGTTGTTGGATAGAGAAACGTACACAAATAATAAGATGTGTAAAGTATGCTGTTTTATTAAATATATTTTACTAATTGCTAGTAATATATGAAACAAACAAGTTAAAATAGCATTATTGGAAATAAGTTAAACATGAAAACTTTCCAGTAGATAAAATTGAATATGGCGTCATGTGTGCTATGACTATAACTATAAATTTTTATAAATAACTTTTGAAAGTTCGATAAAGCTGTGAATTTTTGAATACGAAAAAATAAATGTAAAGAAATCGATTTCGGATAGTTATTAAGTCCTATTTATTTTTGGAAAGATTATCAGACACGGAAATTTTTGCTGATATGATAGGTGACCAGTATTTTTCATATGCCGCTATTAAAAACTGGGTTGTGGGATTTAAAATGATCAAGTGCCAAAAATTAGCACTGCTCTGGAAGACCAACAACGCCAACAATTATTTTTATATCTACCGAGGTGATCTGCCCTTCTTATGTGGTAGCCCGACCAGTGCAATGGAGACGCCTGGGTTCTTATTGCTTGCTTGGCGCCACTCCTGTTAATTAAGATTTTTCCTAAAAGGTTCGCGGCCCAGAAGAGCTGCACAGGTCACCCCAAAAAGTTGTCGATGTTATAGTTACGTATATATATATAAGACCAAGACGCTAGTTGTATGAATTGGTTATGCTTAATCAGGTAATAGCTTGTTAGCAAATTAAAACGACGTAGTATTAAAATGTACCCACAAATGACACTAATGGATAAAGTGTAATATACATGTCACAGACTCCTCCGGGGTGAAGCCTCTTCGTAGCCAAATTCACTCTAGTAAGGGTGATCACACGTATTTTACACTGGGTTTTAACAATATAAGCTGAAGGCTGAGGTTAAGAAAAGGAAAATGCAAACAATAAAACAGTGGCAAATATTGGATTGTAAGAAAAAGATGGGTCCGACCTGGACTCCAGTGGCTTCCCCGGCTGGACCGGTTAGTACCCGTATCAGCGGTGTCTACGGTACTTCTGATAAGGGGAGGGTCTCAACAGGGTCCGGTATCTCAGTGAAAATGTGCTTAACACTATTGTACTCTTCTTTTAATAATCGATGAACATCAAAATAGCAGAATGTGGAAAAACAGCATAAACTTGAATAGAATTGAATGGAGTTGACTAAAAGCCCTAAAAATACATGTCAGCATTACCACGTGTTACTAAAAATATTACACTGGTCAACAAGATTTCAGATTTATTTTGTCCCACGAGGTAAAGTGGGTGAACTTGGTATTACTTTTTATACTTATTTCATATCTGTTTTCAGAATTTTTCTATCAGGCAGGGTTTCAGAGTGACAAAACAACGAAATTTTATGAAAGTATAATTTATAATATGTGTATAAATCATGAAAAAATGACGTACAAAGTGATATATTTACTTGGAAAATGTGCTGATATATGACTTTCATCAGAAACATCTCTCTTCAGCGTCCAGTAATAGTCTGCCAACATAGCAGGGCTCCATTTGCCTTGGCATCTCTTCTCAATGAGTAAAATGTCCTGGTGAAATCTGTCGCCATGCTCGTCACCGACTGCTCCAAGGTTTTTTGGGAAAAAATCCAAGCGGGAGTCAAGAAAGTGTATTTTTAGACTCACGTTGCAACCCATGACTTTCTATGAGGCCAGTAGATTGTTAACAATCTCGACGTAGTTTTCGGCTTTACGATTTCCCAAGAAGCCGTTGCAAATCTCCTTAAAAGACAACCATGCTGCTCTTTCAATTCCGTTTAGCGCCTCAACAAATTCTTCATCTCGAAGTAGCTGTCTGATCTGGGGTTCACAAAAATACGTTCCTTTACCGTAGCACTCATCTTAGGGAACTTACTCCTCACATATGCAAACCCACTGTTAGTCTTATCCATACCTTTGATAAAGTTTTTAATCAACCTAAGCTTAATGTGCAAAGGGGACAAATATTTTTTTTGAGGATCAACAAGTGGGGTACCAATGACATTCTTATTTCCTGGTGTCAGTGAAGTTCGTTTTAGCCACTCTTTCTTTTTATAATGATTTTTTCTATCCCGACTGTTCCATTCATAGAGGAAACAACAATACTTTGTGTAACCAAGTTGCATGCCCAGCAGAAGTGAAACAACTTTCAAATCGCCACAAATATTACACTTAAAGTCGTTATACTTAATTTCAAAGCTTCATGTTGTCATAAGATTCTTTCAAATCGCTTACATGAGCCAAAGGAACAGGGGACTTATTTCCTTTGTGGAGTAGTACCGTTTTCAACCTTTATTTCGAACAGTCAATGAACAAACGCCACTCATCTGTATTATATTCATAACCAAGTGTCTTCATAACGGAACGAACGGTATCACAAAATACAAGTCCTTCTTTCATAGAGAAGAAATTCTCAAATTCTTCATGGGGATTACGAAAAAGTCCAACTCTTGTTCCACTCTGAAGAAGATTCCAGTCTTTTAATCTGGAACCTAGAAGTTCGGCTTGCTTCTTAGACAACTTAAATCGCGGACGTGGTCTTTGAGGTCTTCTTCACTTAGAAGATGCGGCACACAATAAGATAAATCAGGTTGAAATGTTGGATCCAAATCCATATTGTCGCCTGCAAAAATTTCTTCGTTTACTTCGTCATCAGCACTTTCATCGTCGCTTACTGTCATGTTTTGTGGGGGTTTAGGCACAGGTAATTCCGGATTGTGAGGTACTGGTCTCAGTGCAGATGGAATATTAGGATATTTTAGAGTATGTTTGAATTTAGAATTCATACTACTTATATTTGTAAGACTGCTATTTTTGTCTTACAAATATAAGTAGTATGAATTCTAAATCGGTAATATGATCTGATGGTACCCTCCAAGTCATAGGAATAGCAAAAGCCATATGTCGTTTACCTTTTGCCCACGCTGTAAGAAGTCTGACACAAGCAACACAGCAAATATGGGGAGCTCAGCTTTTGTCTTCATCACCTACTTAACACTTGAAATATTGCTCATAGCACTTTTTAAGGAGAGGTGTGAAAGACCGTTTTTGATATTTAAGTGTCAAATGTAGCAAAAAGAGTTCGGATGGTTTACACATTTCCTTGGCATTTTTACAGGTGATCACATGTTCGCGGTTTCACTACAACAACATGATACAATTTCGGAAGATCGACGAATTGGGCTTAAATGTATAGCAGAAGTATGACATTTTTTGCGAACGTGTGTTTCATAACCTTCATCGTGATTTCGGTGTGAGAAAGCTCTTAGCCAAATGGATTCCAAAGTCCTTAGATTCTGATCAGAAACGCGTTCGAGCTACGATGCAAAAGGAAATCTGTCGACGTATTGAAGAAGATTCCGCAAGCTTTTTGGATCAACTTGTTACTATGTAAGAAACATGGGAACAACACTAAGATCCAGGGAAATAGCAATGCGAAGAGTAGAAGCATTCTCGTTCTCTACGATTCAAAAGATTCACTGTAAAAAATTGGCTGGCAAGATCCTCGCTTTATTTTACTGGGGGCAAGGTGGGATAAATCTTATTAATTATTGGGAAAGGTGTAGAAGTATCGTGGGAGGATATTATACTAAGTTGGTAACTAAATTACTTCAGAAAATTGTGGAAAAGCTCCGCGGAAATCTTGCCAAACGTGTGAAATGTTGAAATCGATTTTGAATTGATTGATCAGCCTTCGTACTCTCTGCATTTAATAACGCCACACTATTTTTTGTTTCAAAAGCATTTGTAAGGTAACAGATTTTCGATAATGACGAAGCTATTTGTGCCGTTAAGGAGCGGTTTGCAAGTCAAGACTATTTTTTAAATGGTTTAGAATTACTTTATGAGGGTTCTGCTAAATGTCTAAAGGGATTTTATATATAGAGCATTCAAAATCATTATTTTAGGTAATGCGGCTATTGTGATTGTTGCTAAATTACGGAATTAAAAGGTATTGTCTAATCGTATAGCTTATCTCCAGATGGACCAGTTAATAAACCTGGAACTTATGTAATTCCCATAATCTCTACAAATTAAATCTCGAAACACATTGGACCAATTAACACCGGAGCTTTTGTAATAATGTGTGTGAATACAAGCACGAATTGTAATGAACTTCGTATGGACATGGCTACTTATAACAGGGTATTTACGGAATTACGTAAACGATTAGTGCGGTTTCATATTGACATTTGCATTTTAACAATTGCTCGTGAAGTACAGCGTTACTACATACATAGAAATACACCACTCAGGTGCTGCTATCTATCGGTACGTATAATAATAATAAATCACAAAGAGTCCTCTACGTATAGTAGAGCAAGATGGCGGATTGAGTGGAGTCGAAGTGTGTGAAATATAAAGTAAATCGAAGCAATCTAAGTGAAAAAAGAATAAAATGTAGTGGCTATTGTCGTAACTTTCTGCACCACATGTGTAGTGTATTTAAACCGGCTGAACTTAAGTTTATAGAAACTCAGACAAAAATTATAAAATGGTACTGTGATATGTGTGCATTGGATATCAAAGGCAGATCGATTAACAATATAAATGGTAAACTTGCAGATTTAAGCAAAATACTTGATTCATTAATGACTATTGTTAATGAACAAAATTTGAAAATTGATTAACAAAATAACGTAATAAATAACCTAAAATATTCTCAACTCAAGAAGCAAACCCCTCCTGCCATTACCTGCAGAGACCTACCACACGTACAAGACAGGTGGCGTTAGATGACACTAGCATCCAACATCAAAAACCGCAAACGCCTACTTGGTCAACAAATACAACACAACGTAAAAAACAAGAAATGGGAAAAGCAGATGCAATTAGAGAACTAGGATATACCGAACTGTTGGTAAACAAAAACACTACAGTTTACACTCAAAATAAAAATAATCCTGAACTAGCTATGCAAACTAGTGAAATAGGGGACGAGAACTGAAAGAAAAATATAAAAACTGCGAGAAGAAATAGAAATTACACATCGCTAGAAGCGGTGAAACACCGACGTTGGGTTTTTATTTCTCAATTAAAGCAAACAACTACTGAAAATGATGTAATGAAGTATTTAAAAGAAAATAAAATAGGTGTTTCGCAATGTTACAAACTCAAAATAAATAGCGAGGACGTAGCTGCGTTTAAAATCGCAGTGAAGGAAGAAACCTATGAAACAATATTTAATCCAAATCTTTGGCTAAAAAACACAATTATTCGACCTTTCAGAAATAGAAATTTTCAGAAAACCATCATGGCTCGCAATATAACATAATAAAAAAAGAATTTTTTGTACTTTTACATCACACCATACAAAGCGTAAGAAACAAAATAGATGATATACTAGTATTCATAGACGGAAGGAATGTTGATGCATTAGCTTTAACGGAACACTGGCTAAAACAAAATGAAAATCTACATATCCCAGGATTTAAATTGGCTTCAGTTTTCTCCAGGGCTTATGGTTATGGTGGGTCTTGTATATTTCTCAAAGCAGACATAAAATATGAAGAACTTCTTGTTCTGAAACAAAAAAGTAAAGAATCTGTATTTAAATGCAGTTCTGTTAAATTAATAGACTTAAAGATTATCATAGTGAATATCTACAGACCCGTACAGGTAGCTCGGGGAGGGGGGGAGGGGGCTTCAACATAGATCTAAGTAAGAGGAGCAGGGATGCCTCTAGACTGTTCGATGCAAATACTACAAACTATTTTACAAAAATACTCTGTAAGAAAATATGTCACAAACGAAATTTCAATGAAAAATATCTGACTTACTGATAGAATAAAAATGTTGGCTGAAATAAGACGGCAATTGTACGAAGCAATATTGCAAAACAGAATTGAAGATACTATATATAAAGACATTTGTAAAAATTTAAAATATGAAATCGGGCAATCAAATAGGCTCACATATGCTCGACATATAATGAGGTAAAAAAACGTAACGAAAGGAGCATGGGAAATGGTAAATGAGATCCAGGAGAAGGAAAAAAAGAACCTTTTGATTTAAGGGAATTCAATGGTGAAGGGAAAACTTATACACAAATATTAACAGATATGAATGAATATTTTATACGTGCAAACAAGGGCACCAGAAAAAACAACAAAACTCAGCTGAAACCTATACACAGTCCTAATCGCACACCCCAGACATTTCTGCTATTCTCAACGGATATTAGAGAGGTTATAAGCGCAATAAAAAGTTGTAATAACGCGACAGCGATGGGATCGGATTATATACCAACAAAGGCTTTAAAGCACTGCTCTGAAAGTCTGGCTGTCCCGTTAGTGCATCTTGTCAATCTCTCATTTAAGACGGGAGTTTTCCGGACCAATTGAGAATTCCGCTGGTAAAGCCAATATATAAGAAGGGTAACTAACAAGTCTGAGTTTGAAAACTACAGGCCAATATTGATAATCTCAAATATTGCAAAAATATTTGAGAAGCTTGTATATAAAAGAATAACAAGATTTATGGAGAAATATTGCATATTTACTTGTTTTCAAAATGGTTTCATAAGGAAGAGATCCACGACGCGCGCCATGTTCCAACTTCTCGAGGAGGTCGTTGCTGGTCTTGGGAAATGCGAGGTCACGGTGGGTACATTTATGGACTTGTCAAAATCCTTTGACCGTGTACATCACTTGGTGTTATTAGAAAAATTAGAGATTATTGGAATTAGAGGACTGCCCCTTAACTGGATTGCTTCGTATTTAACAAATCGGCAGGGTGTTGTGGGATTTGACGAGGCCGGAACTGAAGTGACATCGGAATGGAGAATCGTCTCGCATTGGATTCTCCAAGGCTAAACTCTTGGTCCTTTGCTTTTGTTATTGTATATTAACGATCTACCGGAAGTAGGGCGTGATATTATGATTTTATTTGCGGATGATACAACTATGATAACGCGAAGGAAAAACTATTCGGATTTGAAAAATGACTTGAACAATTATTTATATGGTATACAGGATTGGTTTATATATCACAATCTCAAATTGAATACTAATAAAACCAAATTGTTGAATTTCACAAACAGCGGGCAAAAAATTAATGTTAAATATAATGAGGACACTATCACCTGTTCGGACAGTGCGTTTTCCCTGGGTTGGAGACTGGATCCTGGACTATCGTAGAGATCTCACACTGAATACGTGGCTGGAAAATTGTGCAGCGCCAGTCACCTGTTGAGGGTCATCTCCCGCAGTGTCGATTTATAGGTTGCAATGACTGCCTATTATGTAAATGTTTTTTCTCATCTTTGCGGCATTCAAAGCGGCATTAAGATCTCGTCTAATACAGCAGACTTTATATAAATATGAAGATTTTTTTTTACTAAGTTTTACCCAATGTTTTATTTTAATTCGATTGTTGTTGTTCCATTTACATGTATACCTACATATTATTATATAGTGAATTATTGGCGTGTTCTATACAATGTTTTGTACAAAGAACTAACTATATATTCTATACATTCTATTCTATTCTATTCCATTCTAATGCCAATAGTTTTTACTACAACCGTTAGTGCCAAAAACGTAATATAATACTGTCACCGATCGTGTTCTGAGAGGTTGTCCAAGGAATGGAGATGAATTTGAATCGATATCTGTTGAAGACGGATTGTAAAGGAGCTAATACATATTTGATGGGGAAAATTTAGCAAGAAAATCAGAAAAGAATAACAAAGAAAAGTAGGGTGAATTTTGTCTGTATAATGTGATATATGTATAGCAATGGGTCAAGTGTGGCTTTTGATTAACGTCAATATCAAAATTTGACACAACCGCGCATATGATTTTAAATTTCTTTATCTACGACTATTAAATAATATGTTCATTAAATACGTAACTATAGATACATAAACCTGCTTATAAAACACTAGT
>JARFOC010084865.1:0-14256 GCA_031763485.1 Osmoderma eremita
CTGAGGATGACAACTTAGTTGCCGAAATACGTATCCAGGAGTTCTTCACTCATCGAGGTGGTAAGGGTATTTTTTATAAACAACAATGTATCACAAGTATACCTTTACATCGGAAAAATATGAATGTGTAATCACATAACTTCTACCAGTAAGATGTACGCCTTCACTTGATACGAACATGTATTCTACCTCAAAAATTTTGTCATCTACTGATTGTATACAATTTTCACCGTATTTCCTCGATATTGTAAATGTATTCAATTTTACCACATTTAAACAACCATTTCTGGAATAAACTATAGTTTATTCCAGAATTGTTAACAGGTTATCCTATCCTATAGGATAGGATAGTTCATCCTTTCCTTGTCTGAAATCGCATTGTTACTTCCAGATAACCTGTTAACAATTTGTTCCAAAGGTTTCCTCGAAGGTTTTATTCTAATGCATACAATTTTCTTAAAACTTGAAGGCACTAAAATTATCTAATGCTCCAAATCTCTCATCATCATCAGGTAAATGAAGTAAATTATGTACATTGTACGTCATATACTGTTTCCCGTAAAATTGAGCGTAATCTTTAACGAACCACTGTAGAAGTTGTCTTGAATATTCAAGATATTATTATGTAACTTGGTATCGGCAAGAATTCTAATAGTTCTACTTAAAGTTAGGAAATGTTTGTAACACGGAGGAGATAATCTTTGCTTTAATACAAGTGGCCCAGTGTACAATAAAAATTGTCTTACTCCGGTATTCATAGTCAGCATGAAATCTCAAGGAAAAACTCAGCTTATGTAAGGACACCTTACACTTCGGATCCTCGGATAAGGATGCATTCTGTAGAATCGATAAACAGAATTCTATTAAACTAGTCTGCTATGAAATCAGTTACTGATGGTTACTGAACTCTATTTACTAGCTTCACAGTTTTATATGTTTATATTTTGTATTTTTCTTTGTTTCTTTCCTCTTTCTTTCTGTTTGCGGTTAGGGTAATTTGTGGTTGTTGAAAGTAAATTTAAATAAATATTTATATGTAAATGTAGAATCATGTTTAGTTTATTGTTTATGCCAGAAGAATTTATAATAATGATAATAATATTTATTATATATGGTATACATTACAAATATAGAGACACTGAGCATTACTTGCAGATTAAACGTAATTACAAAACAAATATATATATATATATATATATATACAAATTAATGGCAAGAAACAATGTAACGGAATCCGATTTTAAATATTACCGAGGGCTATTGCGACTTCATTTAGTTGTGACAAGAACTTTGTTTACTTTCCTGTTTTTCCTTGTTTTAAATATTAAATGCATTTTTACAAACTTAATTTAATGGATTTCTTTATTATAAAACCTACAGCCTGCCAAAACTTTACTGATCCAGTTTTAACACAAAAGTTATTTTTATACCAAATAAATGTAGGAGTAGTAAAAAGCAATAAATATATTCAAACAGTATATACCAAATATACAGTTTCTGGGAAACTCAAATCCTAAATTCAGTGTGTGCACGATAAGCAACTAGTAGAACGGGATTAACATCTTTATCTTCATTGTAAACATTTTCCAAATTTTTAATAATAGCAATACCTTTCATATTGTATCCAAAACTTATCAACCCATTATTTAAAAAAGTACTGTTAATTTTGAAATAACCTCAAAAGAACATAAAAATTTAATACTTACAAATATCACACTATTTATACAAATTAAGAAAAAAAGATATACACTATAACACAACTACCAAAAATGTTATGATCATTACCTATGTACCACTAGTTGTAGCAGACAATAACCAACAACTGATAAAGTATTTTTCTCAAGGTGTCCTTAAGGTAGCCCAACAGCTACCTTAAGATTATCCTTAGTTAACGTGACCTTACATGAGAAATATGTTCTATGAAACACAATTTTCTATGTCAAGGACTGCTTGAGAAAAGTATGCCTTGAGGAAGAACTATGAATACGGGAGTTAGCTCGGTGGCTCTCCACCTATTACTTTCAACTATATCTTTAGGTTTTCTGGCAAATTGTGTAGGTATAAATTTTCTGAATGACAAAAATTGCTGCGATACAAGTTTCAAGTCATTGGGTTTTAATCGGACGTTCATTTTACCTTTTACCCAAAACTGTACTAAACGTTTTATAACACCAAGACATACTAAATGCATGTAGTCCAAAGGTATGAGATGCCATCCCTATGACAAAGCATTCTAACAAAGATGATGTTTTGTGATGTTCAGGATGTTGTCTCTCTTTCAAAGATGTATCTGATCTTAAAGAACAATTTAATTCTAAGAAAACTAATCTGTTGTCAATGAAGCGCCTTCTTGGATGCATTTACCACAACTAAAATAACCTGTGTGACTTTTGTTCCTGTTATAAAGGCGTTGGCAGGTGCATCACATATAATTGCATTTATTGAAACAGGTAGCGTTTTAGCCGGAAAAGTATCACCGCTTTTCAAAACATTTTGCGCTTCAAAGACAAATAACCTCAAAAAGTAATGTAAGCCATGGTATATACCGATAACAAAAGGTTTTGTATGCAACTTGGGGTCCACGAGTGCACCTAATATCGGTCCAAATTGACTATCACTACTTTTTGATAACGGTAACCCAACAATATTTATATTGACTTATAGCATCATATGAATACTCTGTATATTGAAATGGAATTAAATTCAGCAGTTTTTGCAAACCCAAGATAAGCACTTTTTCCAGAAGGTATTTCTGACAAACCTGGTACTGTTTTTAATATTCGCAGTAATCCTTTAAATGCAGTTTGAAATACGTTGTAATTTTTGACCCACGCCCTTAATAATTGACTGAATTTACTTACTGTAAAGGACTGTCTTAGATATTTCTTGATATCACTATATCACTAACCTCACTTTGTAATCAGCTAAAATTTGTATTTGTGCTATTATTATAGACTTAATGTTATTTCCTGGCACTCTTTTTTCTAACATTATTTTTCTTCTCTTTGGTCTTTACGATCTTTATTAGACATCTTAAAATCGATAATTTTACGAATTCAAGCAAACGCATGCAACACAGTTCGCGCGTCAAATCTGCTTCACTTTAGGTTATGATACAGAAAATATATATAATAATAGTAAAATATAGTAAAATAAATGTTTCATGTTATAACACAAATACTTTTAGGTATTTTTTTATAACATGAAACATTTATTTTGATACTATATATTAAAAGAGAAACTCACCTCTCGCCTCTTGTGGCCTCTTGTGGAACAGCGCCGCTATCTACTTTTCACTCGAACTGCGAATGAAGCCATTAATATTTTGCAACTTATAGAACACATCAAATAACGTTTTATCTATATAATTTTCTAAGGCATCTTTGTAAAGTATTAAACAATACATATATATTTTTAGGGCTTATACTAAAATGAAACAGCTTGTAAACTTTGACAACTAAAAATCATTTCTTCCTGATCTACATTTACCGGTTCCTACCTACATACGATGCTTAATAGCATTAGGAAAATCATGTCTTGTCAAGTTCTATCGGTACATTCCGTTTACAGAGCATGCTCTATACTTCACCATTATGCTAAAAAATTAAATGGTTTAACTTATTTATATGATTACATGTATATGCAGGGTGTCCCATGACATGAATGCCACAGTTTAAGCATGTTACTGAAGCATTTTAAAGTTAAGAATATGTGATCTACATATACCCAAAACTCTGTAATAACTGATCTGCAAGCATTTGAGGTTTTAAGTAACCATACTAATGGAGGTATTTTGTATGTTTGCAAAAAAAGAAATTTGATTGGAAATGATTTAAAAACAAATCGTTTTATTGAAATTGGTGTAATGTATCTATATATATACCACATGGATAAATTAATGCTTTAATAGTAAAACTGAAAATCAAAAAAATCATAAGTTTAGCAAATCAAACATGCAGCTGGATAAAACTTTTACCCAAATCTAAGGCAAAATTCTGTTGTATGGCAATTATTACAATGTCAAAATCAAAAAAATCCAACCATAAATCTGAAAAATTATAAAAACACAAACAATAGACTTAAGTAAACAACAACAAAAAAACTTACCTAAAGTTAATTAAAGTGATAAAATAACACTATAACTAAATAAAAGAAACTGCTGCCACCAGTTTCTTTTTACCCTAATTATAATAGATTTAAATCCTAGCGGTAAAACCTATCACCTCCTGCAACGACACCAACCTCACATGATTGTGTCATTCACGTCTCACATTTAGGTACATAAAGACGCGGCGAATTCAAACATTTTTGCAGCAACTTTTATAGCGAAGTGGGTATTTTAATACACTTTAGATATAATATAATACATACAAATATATTTCAGACAAAAAGCACTAGTCACTACCGTGATATACGACTTTATAATATACATCTACCTCTAAATACCATATATTCAGCCAGTGTTCAATGTAGCGGGTATATGAATATCACAGCTGTGATACTGGGATGCTTTCATTTATGCCATCGGGTGGAAAAGAGATATTTACTTGGGTATCGTCTGTGTATAGGTGTAGAGATACACTGGAGGTAATATAAATAACATCATGAGTGTAAAGGTTAAATAGTGTCGGTCCAAGAATACTACCCTAATTCTAATTGATTCTAACTAAATCCTTTGATAGAACACCTTCAATAGAAGACGTCCTCTGCGCGTGGATTAGAATTTTATGGTGGCTAAAGGCGCTCTCGTTGCAGTCGAGGAAGCAAGGAGGTTGTGCCCAAGCAATCGTCTTACTCCAAGAGAATATCGTTTTTGTTTATAGTAGGCGGGTCGAACCTTCTAGAGGCAGTACATTAGAATGCAGTAAAATACAAAGGGATATTCTCCATACGTGTCAGTAAGAATTTTAAAATAGAACGAGAGGTTTCATAGGTTTATTAGCAAGCTTTGTTATTCTTTTTAACTTGCAAATGAATATATGTGTATAAATTAGTTATGTTGTTAAATTGTATCTAACAGATAGTCTGATAGTAAAAATAAAAAATACCCTTACCACCTCGATGAGTGAAGAACTCCTGGATATGTGCTATATATGCAGAAGTAAGAACCGAAGAAGGATGGAGAAAACGTACAAATCTAGAAGTAGAAGAAGCATATGAAAGTGTTCTTTTTAACTTTTTTTAAAGGCTTTATATTAACTTGACTTTTAAGATGTTCAATACAATATGTGTGTAACGAACCACCTATTTCCATGACTAAAGAGGAGCAAGAAACCATAATATCAAATACATCATGAATTCCGTCGGTCGATGCGGATGTCCTTTAAGGAGAACTGAGTCCGGTATTGTGGATGAAGAAGGTGTGGTACCACACATCAACTGGTTCTTTGAGATTATGATAAAGAGTAATGAGAACGAATACTGTAATTGGTTGAAACAAATTTCTATCTATAATATCTATTATATTTTAGAGTCATAATTACTAGAACTGATATTTTGTTCTTACTGATGGTTACTGTAATGAATTCTGTTCCATAAGGTTTTGAAATAAAACATACCCGTACGCCCAACAGTTACTTATTCACTTTATTACGTCCTCTTTCCCTTACAATAATTTTTAACAACTATATTATAAACATACTTAAATTAATACTTCTTCTAAGATCATTTTACACGAATTGTTTAAAGCTTTAATCTATTAGGCTTCTAAATGCCTGATGGGCTACACCGATTAGAAATTGTGGAGGTTATAGTGCAGTTCAAATCTGGAGTATGGCGATCGTACCCCCCTTTTCCAAACCTATTTAGGTAATTAAATTTTATGTTGCCAACTCGTAAATGTCAATCTTTAAATTTATCGTGGAAAGTGTCACATAGTATTCAAATATAATATACCATCCTGTATATTAGGTCGGTAAGGTAGAGATTATATAAAGTAGGGAAACCAATTGAAATTAATTAATGTTGGCAGTATGGCTGCCAAAAACGTGATGTTGCATATGTTTCTAAAAGATGTTTTGATAAGAAAAGTAAAGTTTTAATATATTTATTCTAATTTCCCTCACCCCCCTACGACGATTTGGTCGCTTTCCCGGTGGGCAGCGCTAGAATTCCATAACCGTCGTCCACAGCTCCTGACGTAAGCAATAAATTAAAATTTAAAACAAATTTCTTAGATTTAATTTGCGTATTTAATAATTTAGATTCACCACTATTGTATATTTCGGGATTGTTCAAGCGTTTATAGGGATAAGGAATCAATTCGCTTTTAACGTTTAATCTTTTACTGTATATAATGACATAACTGAACATAACCATAAATACAAATCTTTCTGTGAACAAAGCACAAACTATGATGCAAATAATCTTTAGTGTCTTATCTTTAAATTAAGTAAATTGTAAGGGTATTCTTTTTACAAAGAAAGTTGTATTCAGCGCCCGTACAAAGCATAGCGTTGTATTTGTTTGCATTCACTTAAATCCATTCTACTGCGCATTAGAATCTTTATCTAATATCTGTTTTTCGTAACATTATTTGCCAATAATTAAGAGCAAGATGAATTTATGAACAGATAAAGGTAAGTGTAAGCTTTATTTAACTGTATAAAATCCACCGAGCACTTAATAAAATGGAATTTTAAAATGGCAGGTAATTTAAACTGATATGTGGTAATTTTCACACACAGAGGAAATTTAGGTACACCAAAAATAGGAGGTAACAAATTTGCCTCCTAGTATATATTTTCTTGCTGTAGGGCTTTCGTTCTGTAAATAGATGATATAAAAAGTCATTGGAAAATTATAGTTTACGAGTCTCCAATAAATACATTTAAACAAGGGCAAATTTCGTAACAAAAAACGTAGCCACTGAACAGTTCCTATAAGCTCCCTGTAATAATAAATTCTTCGATTGTTGCAACGAAACATTACTCAATAACAACTGTTAATCATCATAACGAACTTTTTTTTGTCTATAGCAACATCTGACGGCGCACATTATGTCTGTACACTTTACGATGTCCTAAATAAGAATTCGGATTTCAAGATTACAGTAAGATGGCGTGTTATGGAGTCGGTCGAATTCAAAATCGAAAAAAAATTAATATTTCGACATAGAATCTGTCAAGAACGGAAATAACGGAGACTCCTACCATATGGCGTTGAATGTTTTGGATACTAAAGCAGCACTATTCACCCAAACCATCAAAATAACCGCTTGGGTATGTACACTTTACACTACAAATGTTTATCAGATTGACAATAATTAATGGACTAAATAATGTATGCCATTAAGGCATTAGTATAGCAATTAAAAATGGGGTCACCATTTCAAGTTAATGGTGTGATCACACATCAGAATCAAATTACTAAAAAAAATCCAGTTCTTTCTTGTCAAATATAAAAAGGTCGAGTGCGTTTTTGCCGAAAATAATATTAATATAATACACCTTCTCTAATATAGCTGTTAATAAAATCTATTAACTAAAACCGACTATACAAATTCAATACGCTAGGCGTTTTGTCTATGTCATATCCAAGCTTCTCCCTCATCAAGGTGGTAAACGATAATAATATACGAACATAAAGAATATAAAATGAATAATATAAAAAAATATTCTTATTATGAACAAAACATGTCTTAACATCAATTACAAGAAGAAGGTTTAAACATTTGTGAATACTTTTATGTACACAGATATACGTTTAAATAGAAACAGGTACATGAAAGCCATTGATATATCTTGCACTCTTATATTTTTAGCGAATAAGGAGCCTGCTTGTATTTACAATCCACCCCTTGGCAAATCTGGGCGGAGCGAAAGCTATTTCTAGGGTGGGTAGTAGAAGAGCAAGGTCCGTAAATGTATACAGGTTGCCTGCCAAGAAATGTAGCTAGAGAATGATGGAGCACCTCCCCACTATTCTATTGCTGCACGAGATTATCTGAATAACAAGTACCCCAAGAGATAGTTGGGAAGGAATGGTCTTGTAAGATGGCCGTCTAGATCTCCGGACTTAACACATATGGATTTTTATTTATGGAGAAATTGAGGCTCCAACAACGATGGAGCTTATGAAGTAAGAATTATTTACGCTTTTCGAAAATAACAACCGATGAATTAAGGCGAGTTCAGAGAGCATTCATAAATAGAGTCAATCTTCGCATATTTGTTACCTTAGGTTTCTTTTTCTTTCATTATTATCTCTCTATTTGTTCATGATTAGAGGTAAATTAAGTACCTGTTACATATTTTATTAAATTCGTTAAGTTTTGCATTACTTTTAATAAATTTTGTTATTAATAGGTACTGTTTTCTTATGAGGAAAGAACTTCTGTCCGCTTTTTCTATAAATTAAGACACTTAAAATTACCTTAGAATAAGAAAAGAAGCTGAATATTAGAATTTTGATTATTCTGGATTATTGTAGAAACCGAGGAAAATAGATATAGGGAAACCTAATATGGATTGATGCAGAATGTAATCCTGCATCACTCTTAGTTATAACATACAGGTGGTTCCAATTAACAAAATCGAGAAAAAGTATTTTGAAGTTGGTAAAGTCAATACTTTCCTGATGACCACCCCTGTACATCCGGTGATTTAAAAAATTACTGACATCATCAGTCAATCTCAACCAATCCACACAACAAATTTTATTGCTAAAATTTTAATTTTTTTTTATCACCGGATGTCCAGGGTGCTCATCAGGAAAGTATTAACTTTAGCAACTTCAAAATGATTTTTCTCGGTTTTGTTAAATGGAATTATATATATATATATATATATATATATATATATATATATATATATTATAACTAAGTTGCAGAGAATTACATAAGTATAGGGAAACGTAGTATGGATTGAGGCAGAATATAATTCTACATGACTTCTAGTTATAATATACAGAGTGTTCCATTTAACAAAATCTAGAGAAATCATTTTGAAGTTGGTAAAGTCAATACCTTTCTGATGAACACCTGTACATACGCTGATAGAAAAAATTTACTGTCGTCATCAGTCAACCCCAACCAATCCACACAACAAATTTTATTGCTAAATTTGAAAGCGTTTGGACGTATATAGGACTACTTTCTTTGAGATATGTGATTTTTCAATTTTTTGTGAGAACCAGTTGTAACTCGAAAACCAGAAAACAGGTTACTTTCATAATCTGGGGATGAATGGAGTGTGGTTGGAGATATTTAATAATGTAAAAATATATAGAGTGTTCTATTTAAAAAAAAGTGATTTTTCTCGTACCATCTCTTTTATGAAACAGCCAGTATATCACCACATATTTTCTGCAGATGCACCATTAACATTATATTACAGCAATATCAGATTGCTGTCTAGCATACAGTCCGAGTAATAAAAGACGGACGTGCTATTGCTGCACCCTGTATAATCGTACCACATCATTTTTTTAAGCAGATTTTTGAAAATTCAAATAACCACAATTAATAAAGTTTCATTTTTATATTAGGACAAGAAAAAGACAGAACAAGACGCATCGTTCACCGTGGAAATACAAATAGTGGAAACAACAACATTTACTGCACTCACTAATACTATGAAGAAGTAGATTTGATTGTCATCTACAACGGACCAATTGAACTGAATGGCGGTGACATAAACGATTGCAATATTGTAGTTTCCAAGGGTAAGTTTACTTAAAAAAGGATTTGAAATTGGGAGAAAGAGACTGTTAGATTGCTTTGGTAGCCCTTATTGTTGTCCACGTTTACTATACTGTCCTTGAGTCCTTGCAATCTTTACTGATACCCTAATACGTCATTGTGTCACTAATTATTATCGTTTCCAGAAGTATAGGAAAATTATAGGGGACAAATAATAATGCATTTTATCTTACAAATATAAAGTCTACATAATGGGCGTAACACGAAACTATGCCCTTTTTATAAGAAATTCCAGGAAATGTAACACCATTAGATATTAAATATTTTTCCGTAGTAAATTTCTTGTCTAAAAAATTAGGTACTAAGAACTTTGGGCTTTAAATGAAAATGCGGAAATAACTCTCTAACTTAATATTTCATGTATTATATATATTATGTATATTTCAAAGTTATATATTCACTGTCTGAGTGCACGTAATTTTCATTACTTCCATGCGCTTCACTGTAAGTATCCGGCAAATTCATCTTTTCAACTGCATTCGTTTTGAACATATTATATCGTAATGTTTGCGAAACAAATGGCTTCGCCAAGTTGATATATTGTAGTATCGTGTTTTGTTATGTTCACATATACTAAATGGACACTTAATAATAATTCCTTCCTTGATATGTTTAGAAATATGGCTTGATAAACTTCTTTTTGATGTGACTGTTTCTGTACAATTCACTACAGCACAAGAAAAATCATATAATTTGTCATATTTAGTTATATGGTTTCGAAAGATATGCATATAAAAGGACTTATATGACACAAATTGTTTGTAGCAATTAACCTCTCTACATCTAAAAGTGCACTGGGGACTATATTTATGAAGTGATTGATGTTTATTGTATTTATTTATAGAATTAAATTTTTTCAAACAAGAAAGGTTGAGGGAATATTAATAGTTTGTAGCTGGAAAAATATACGAGAAAAGTAAATAAACCGATTAAAAAGTAAAATGAACCAAAAAATCCGGTATTTTTAACTTTTCCTGCCCTATTAGTGTTACTAAATTTGTTGCACACTTACAGAACGATTACAATGAAGTCAATACTCGAATATGATATCCGAATTTATGACACAATGTACTTGATTATTGCTAAACTATTTTTTCTTACCTTAATCGTTAATGGGAGCGTTTTCTTCAGATTAATTACTTTTGATGTAGTAGTAGAAGAGTGTTAAATTTGATCATTAATAATTCACAAATCCTTTCTAATCGCAGGCAAACCGACAACTCCTTCGTCGGATGATTTGAAACAAATACCCATCTACTGTACCTCGTCAGTGGCGAAAACCATCGAAAAATTCTAGAATTTCGACTACACGAACGACAACAACACTAATAGGGACCAGATCGCGTACACCTTGCAAATCGCTCGCAAAACTGGCGAGCAGAAACTAGCAACACGGCGATGATATGGATATGGATATGATAATAGACATGAAAGTGAGGACTATCGAAACAGAGGTACACAAAGTTTTGAAGTATTAGCTTACACACAAACATTAACATGTAATATTCAGTATAGAACATTCAAAGTTTGTTATTTTGAACAGCAATTTTCTGTAAACGTAACCAGCATAATCACAAATAGTGAGAAATATTTTCAAAATCCCTAAAGAAGATTTATAAAATTACTGAAAAGTGTTGGAGTTAAGCGGTGCAAAGTATGTTGTCGTTGTCTTTATATTATTTTCAACATTTATAAGTCATACCATCAACCATTTAACGTTTATTATTGCGAAAAAAGTAATGAGATCGATATTGGTTCTCTTTCAAAGGTGATACCTCCTAAAATTAGGAATTAAATATACAGAAAATCTGATAATAATGCTTAATAAAAAAGAAGCAAAGGCACTCTTAACTTTGGGAATCTACAAATAAATAAGCGTCTGTGTAGTACATTAACAATTTTATAGGAAACACAGTGTTGCCCAATCCTCTCACGTAGTAACGGAAGGTTACTACGTGAACTACTAGTGAACTACTAGGTGCAAGTTTGCTTTATGAAGGAATAAATAAAATAACAAAAAATAAGTATTTATTCCTATTAATAAACAAATATTAATAAAGTGAAATAAGTTTCACAAACTAAATAAATCCAGAAAAAAAAACAAGTAAAAGTCTAAACAATTTATACAAAATAAACTATATGATATTATAAATTTGTGTTTAAGAAAATAGTTTCTCGCACTTTGCTCCCTGAAAGTTGGTTTCTTCTTTGAGAAACTATCTGCCCTGTTTTTGATAAAATCCCCTCGCTAGGGACAGACGTTGCAACTATGCAAAGTTTCTTCAAGGCTAGTTGATACAAATGGGGATATATATTGCAATATTTCTTCCACCACAAAAGTGGATCATCTTTTCTGTTAATAACGGACTCTCTTATATACCTTTCCAGCTCCTCATTGGTTGTAGCCTGCGATGTTGATGCATCCATAAACTGCCATATATTGCCATCAATGTCGCTCCATACTAAACTTGCCTCAGACCACAAGTTTTCCTTCCATGGGCTGATGTTTTGGGTGGCGTTATTTGCTAAAGATGTAAGTTGTTGCAATAAAGCATTTTCCTTCCTCGGCCTCTGTTAAAAATTCGATGTGAGAGTAATATGTCACAATTGTTACTTTTACTGCATTTTTAATACACACTATATCAAACCAACATATCAAAGGTGGAGTCCCACCGTGTTATGACGTCTTGCTTTAATTGCAACGGTGGTTTGCTAGATTCCACTTGTACGTTTTTCAATTTCACGCTAGCCTGCGCACTGCGTTTAAAAAATTCGACGATATGTATGACTTTTTTGTGTAATGTTGCAATCTCTTTTAATGCATCTTGCACTACTAAATTCAATGTGTGTGCATAGCATCGGATGTTAGTTACACCATCAAGCAATCTCATTGCGGCAGCAATATTTGCAGCATTGCCTGATACTACTGCTACAACTTTTTCTGTAATTTGCCACTCATTCATAATTTTCAGCAACTCTTCTTTAAGATGTTGGGCGGTATGTCTGTCGTTGTAGCAGTACACAAAGAAAAATACTTTTTGTACATAGAACAACATTTTGCAGTAACCATATTGTGGTAATATTTACTAGAATTGTAGATCAATCAACTAATATCATACTAAAATTGTACTAAGGAAAAAGTAGCGACTACGGATTTTTTTTTAAACTACAATAAAGTTGAACTCCATACTATATCTCGATAGCTGTCACTATAGTCACTATCGTTTATAGTGTCGCATACCACAATTATGGTAAATTTTACTATACCTTTTTCTCTGTGCTCCAATCAAGTAATTTTGATTGCAGTATAGAATTTCCATCTATAAAATGTACTGTTACACTCAAAAAACTCTCATTTGCTAATGATGTCCATCCATGATAGGTCATGCAACAGGCATTAATGCTGACTAATTGGGATTGTAGTTTAGCCTTTTCTGCTTTATAATCCTCCGGAAGCAAAGTGTTGGATATGGTTTTTCGGCAGGGTATTTGATAACTGTTATTTAACTTCTCCACAAAAGTTTCAAAAGCCATACTGTCTACAATTTTAAATGGCAGAAAGTTCTTAACGATAAAACAAAGCAGGCTAAAATGAATTTCATCCTTTTTGACTTTAGATAACTGGCTTGTTGGTTCTTCACTATTTGAGGTTGAGGTACTTGCTTCCGAATTGTCCCCTGATTGTGATATTTTACTAAAAATTGTAGGATGCACGCTTTTTAAATGTCTCTTTAAATTACTGACATTTCTATTCTTAATAGATAAAATTTTTCCACAAAAATTGCATTTAAATTTGTCTTTTTCTTCTTCTGTAAAATACAGAAAGCCCACCGTTTGTGACATTATAGATACGTATTGACAGAAACCCCCAACAACACTAAATTTATAAATGTGACTGACCGCACTGCTGTTGTACAGGCAAATTTTAATATGAAATTTTGATGTTCATAACTAGAAACAACAGATATTCATAAAAACAACAGACTCTTTCAACTTTTGCACGATAAATAAGACTAAATGTGTTTTTCCTTTTTTAAATATGAGTAATAGGTAAAGCGTTTTTATGAAATGTGTTATTGTGTATTGTACATGCATCAAATGTATATTTACTTTTGATATTAAATGAAATTGTTTCGTTTTTACATGCAATGAAAATGTGCGTAAAAATACCTGCATTTGCAAACTTTAGTGATAAGCCGTTGTAAATGTATTTACAGAACCGCACGTGGCTGGGAACTATTTATCAAGCCAAAAAAAAAATTCTGCAACGGTCTATTCATCCCTCGCTCAAGTACTATCTAAGCCAAAAGTCTTTTAAAGTAAAATAACTAATTTCCTTGCTGAAAATATTATTTAAGTTTACTGTTATTTCTTGAAAAATATTTTTTTCCGCAGTTCTTCTTCATTTCATTTCTACATTTCTACATTTAAATTTCTTCTTTAATGATCATAAAAAATAATATCCCCAACCTAATAGGTTGGAAACCTACTTCTTAAGATTCCATGTACAGTGGCCGCCAAATCTAATGTCGTCTATAACGCAATGAATATCAAAA
>JARFOC010084886.1:0-14250 GCA_031763485.1 Osmoderma eremita
GTATGCTCTTCAAAAGGAAAGCGGAGCGAAACAAGATATATTTGCAAAACCTGCTGTGTACCATTACACGTAGGTGAAAAATATTAAAAGTTATCTAAAAGATTTGTACAAAATTTCATTTCAATTCATTATGTATAATAGCCGGTGACATGAGATAGTTTCAGCGTAAAATTGTCGGTCAACAATGTGTTAAGAAACCAGAAACCACGGTTGCTGGGGTTTGATTCACGGTACATGCTAATAATACACACGAAAAGCTTGTTTATCTAATACTTTGAAAGTGACTTGAAAACATTAACAGATCTATGTATTATATTGTTTTCTTAGTTAGTAGATTCTGACGTTCAAATGATATAACTTTCTTACCCTATTGTAACTAGAATTAAGTAGTGTGTGAGAGGACTGACAGTTTACCACCAAGTTTACCCTTGCCATCTCATTCAGGTGTTACTGATTGATAGAAAGATGCATCAGCGGAAAGTGTCAAACTTAAGAACTTTCCGATTACTACTATAAAGTTTACACCTGCGGACTGTGAAGCCGCGCACAGTCCCGAAAGATTAACAACCAAGAACCGCAAATAAATTATAACTAAGAACAAGTTCAAGGTCACATTTAGTAAATCACCGTTAACCTTTTTAAGCACATTGGTTTTAATCGTTTGTTAACAAAATTATTTCATTCAAACAATCAAAACGCACTACAATTATGACATTACCACTTTTCTCTTTCTTATTTTGTGAGGAATTTGATATGAGATTGCTGCTTGTTTTGTATTGTTGTATGAATTACTTAGTAGATGTTTTAAACTGATTTTTATGACCTCTAGCGAGTCTTAGGCAGGTATTGCTTTTATGTAACAGAATTCGAAAGTTTATTGCGCCTAATTATTTATTCAAAATACACCCGCTTCATCCTAATTCTGGAAGTGTCTAAAACATTTACTAAAACAAATTGTATAATTCTTCCATCGATATTAATATCTAATAACCAGTGTGAGGATGATTTAGTCTACTACCACTTATGCATCATCGGTAGCCGGTGTAGTTCAGCGGCCGAGTACCTCGTATAGATATATGCGCAATACGCGAGCACATACTGACCCATTCAGGGCAACTCTGTTAAAAAGACGACTTAGTCGTCTTTTTAACAGAGTTGCCCTGCTTTTTCGTTTAATATTTAAAGAAGAAGATACTATAGACATTAATAATCTATTGATATTAAATGGACTGCGATGTGTTTTAGTTTTAAGATTAATTATGAGTTACTTTGTACTTATTTAAATATATCAACGTAATGAAAAATATTTTACAATATATTTCAGTGTCACTTGCAACTGAAAATCAATCGTGGTCTTTAATACAATTTTCCATAAGGTCGTGGCGAAAGTGCCTTTTTACGCCTTTTTATAGTAAATATTAAGGAAATTAGAAAAAATAAAAATTTGATTTCAATCAAGTAATGAGAATTTGTGAATACTTTACAATAAACGAAAATTGCAGTTTCTAAATAAAGTCAAAGAAGTAAGAATGAACTAATAAAAAGTGTTGTGAAGTAAAAAGAAATGGATACATTACAAATCGCATATCGACAAAATTACTAATAATCAACTACTAAAATAACTAGTACACATAGGTATTTTAATACCTAAACAAATTCAAAGAAATAGGAAGGAAATATTAAATCCTCAACAAAGAAAAGCAGCAGGCAATACGACAACTATTGCTACTGTCCGTATTTTGCATATAAAGCGATACCGAACATGCGAGTTCTATCTAAACTATACGCCTCTGTTTCAACGCTTGCTTAGAAAGAGCCTAAATCATCCTCACTTTACTAATGACCAATGACTATTTTGCCTGATTTTGTGCCAGCACCTACACACTTTTTGTATCAAATGCTATTCTAGTAATTATTCTGTAATTGCGGTACTCTTTTTTCATATTTTCTTCGCAATTTTTCATGGTATTGCCACTTTCGTTTGTATTTGATTGATTTAATTAATTCCATGTGGTTTTCTTCCTTTGCCACTGTTTTTGTTGATAATTACTGATTCCATTTTATGTATATCTTATAAAATCATTTTAATTTTAAACACTCTTGTTCACAGAAAATACCAAATACAACTAACAAAAATTTTTTCTGTCCTAAATAGACAAGCTGATTTTAAATTTTATTATTTTGAAAAGCTCAACTAAGGTATTTACATTCAAATTTCGCACTTGTAAGGACCTCACCATTGTTTGGCAATGGCAAGCGTTCCTGTCGCTCTACGGTTGGAGATTTACGAGATTTCACTGCGGGAAATAGATTCGAAAATTCACGCCGACAAAAATATGATGGACGTGTAGATGGCGCTCGAGTCTATATACGAATATACGTGCCGTAGCACGGACTACGAGGCCAGATAATAAAGGATACCGTGCCAACAAACTTGCGGTTTCCCTTACTAGAAGAGAGGTGAAGTGCCCGCGAGAATTCACAATTTTCCGAGCCCCTTTATACCTAGACACGCACACACATCTGCCCATAAACACGTACACGTACGAAAGAATTTTTTGAGGCGATGGCAGCGCCCTCACTTCGATCCGCCCGCGCGTTCAGGATTCGTATGGACGCTAAGCGAATGCCGAGCACGTGATGCGGACTGTTACGGCTGCCAGAATAGGAATATGAGAATAAGAAGTAAATGTGTTACACCTCAATAAAGTCGAAATGAAAGTGAAACGGCAAATATTTTGTCTATTTAGAACTCGGAGCAGGCGTATATATTCCATACCGTCGATGTTAATATAAGAGAGAAAGTGTCGTTCTTTTTCTTCTGCTTTTCTAGATTTCATCTTTTTTATTAGAGCGAGATTTACCCAACTTTGTCTCATTTTGCTTTAATTCTTGCAGAGAAGGAACGTTGCACAGTGCATGATTGTGTGTTGGAAGTTTAATTCCAGCGAAAATGATACATTTTTGGAATGAATGAATATAATAATAATAATAAGAATAATAATATTTGTTTCCCAACAGGCCAAAACCCAATAACAGGACAAGAAAAAATAATTAAAACTAAAACGCATGAGCACACGTTGAAAGCAAAAATTTAACCTAAATTAACATGCGTTATAATATAGACAAAAGTGATCGTAGCAAATTATAACAAAAGTTATGCAAATACTCCCAAAAGTAAGAAACAAGGTAGTTCTTCAAAAGATGAAGTATATAAAAAATATATATATAACACGTGTGATTGTATAGTTCCAGGCGTTCCTCACGTACAGACAGCTGTTTCGGACTGACTTAGTCCTCATCAGAGCACGTCGGAGGAATGCCTGTCGTAATCTTTAGGAAAATCCCAGAAACATCTGGTGACATGTGCTAACGTTTAGTCAACGATACAGAGTAGTAAACGAGCGAAGGTCTCATAATGTTAGTCCTCGCAAACGGAGCCATAAATGTTGAGTCATATCTCCCACTCAACCTTGGCACAATGAGCGACATACGCTCAAGCAGAAAGGGGCAGTCGATATAGTTTCCCAGAAGATTCCTCAAAAATTTCCTGCAGATATCATCTCTTCTGGCGCTTAAAGGCAGCATACAGTGTCTCGACCCAAGTGCGGCTTGTGAGATGTCCATCTCTGGGTAAGTACCATCCAGTTTGTAAGAGAGGAATTTCAAACATCCGCGATGAATACGTCCAAAAGGTAGGAAATCCGATGCATATAAGGGATACCAAATAAGACGAGCATATTCTAATTTACTCAGAATATAAGCAAAGTATAGAGGTTTGAGTACGGCAGTATTCGTGAAATATGTAGATATTCGCATGGTGAACCCAAAAGGTTTATGGGCATCAGAAGATACTTTTTGTATATGTGATTTAAAACTAAAACTGGACTCGAATAATACTCCAAGGTCTTTAAGCTCTGATGCTGATATTAGCTTATTGCCGTTAATGTGATATCATGTGAAAGAGGCTTGCAGCGAACGTGAGTATGTAACTACATTCGGCTGTAGCTTATTTTCGTCAGACCATTTATGGAGCATATCTAGGTTTCTTTGTAGTGCATCTTCATCGGTGGAACAGGTAATATCTGAATAGATCTTGATATCATCCGAGTACGCAAGGATAGGACGATCAACCGTCAATAGTAAATCGATTATAAATAATACGAATAGTAGAGGTCCAAGGTTTGAACCCTGAGGAACGCCGGAAACCAGAACAGAATGGTCAGATACATATCCATTGCAACCTACATAACACCGTGTATGACTTAGGCAAGAGCGGAGTAGTAGAGGATAACCTGCCAAGAAGAATTTCGTGATCAAGTGAATCGAATGACTAGAATGAATATCATGTGGAACATTTGGAAAGAGGAAAGAATACCGAAATCCGATAATGCCAAAGGCAGGTGATTTGAGTTAATATAGTCATTACAGGGCATTACATTCTGAAACACTTCATACAAAATAACGTATTTGCAGTTTTAGATACTCAAAATATCATCTCTATCATCATTCTAAACTAAATTTAAAAACATCAATGTCAATAGAGAAGAAGGTGAACAATTGCATCCCATTCATAGACACCCTAATTAGTTGTTAGAGGTAACAATAAAATAGAAGTAGATATAACATAAAATGAACGGTTTTAATTTTCTTTTAAACCGACTAGTCAAATCTACTCTAAATAAAATTAGACTTTATTCCGAACAGCACTACTTTCTAGTAGACTACTAGTAGACTACTCTAATCTACTCTACTCCACTCTACTCTACTCTAGTAGACTAGTAGCACTCTAGCACAGTAGTACTCTAGTAGCACTACTTTCTAGTAGAGTAATACCATTTAGTAATTTATACCTCTTTTTTTGGCTAGGGTGCGCTAGTATTTTTAACGTAAAGTAAAGAAATTCAAAAACACGCAAGAGAGAAGTAGTACCGTATTCAAGTGTGCGTGCCAGATTAACACTGATTGCGATTTGCGATTACTAAGCTTGAACTACTTAAGTACTTACGAGTCTTAATATATAGAAAGACCGAAAGGAAGTATGTAGGGCAAAGAGTACAACTCGGCTGTAAACCATTTTATTCTAAAACAAGAATTTTAAAGATAAATACCTCGGCAAGAAGATTATGATGTACGAAACAATAGTGCGACCTACAGTAATACATGCAGCAGAGGTTACCAATGTAACACGGAAGGGTATTACAAAGCATTATATAGTATATAGAGAGGATATTGTAACGGTATGTAAATGAGAATGAGCTGGAACTGACATTCAAAGAAGGTAAAATGAAGAAACTATAAAAACATATATAACGAATTGGAAGCAGCTAGTGGAAAGAAAGACTTGCAGAAGGGCAACAAAAGGCAGAAAAGAGCCGCCAGATTCAAAGGAAGCAAGAACAGTAGAAATAAATGAAGATAACGCGCACAATAAGATTTGCGTAGTTTAAAACGGATTTAAACAGCTGTAAATAGCCACAGTTCTTCCGGAAATGTATGGCTAGCATATATAGATGTATGGTGTTATTAATTAAGAAAAGGTGACAACCACCGTATTCTGTGTCAATAGAAACATTGGCGAACAGTACTGCGATTCATTGAAGAATTTTACGAAATGGTAGTAAACAAATGAATCACTTGAATTAATTTGTTTAGATAAATGACTTCTTCTTATAACAATATAAATAAATTGAAAAATCAAATATATTCAAGGAATAAAATATCTAGCATAAAGTCGAAATCATAAGAGATCATACGTCACAGATATTTATGCTATACGTCACGATCACTCCTTAACTTTTTTCTGTATTGGAATCTATTACTATTTCACTCAAGTCAAATGAGCATGTGTTTGTACCAATAACAAGTACAATATACGACCTACGTCGTTTAATAACGAGACCATGGTTGCGTCTCGTAACCAAAGCAATTTGAACCGATTATAAGTGCACGTTGGTTGACCTTGAACATACCTGAACTCGCATCAGAAATAGCAAGGCTCTATCACGTTCAGTTCATCGTGAGTCGTCGTCTTGTTGTATGTTTTCTGTTGTGCTGGAATAGGTCTAAAATATCAATAACGAAGTTGTACTTTCACTTGCGACAAAACCTAGATCTTCCAGTATGATCCTGACACGAAAAGACAGCCAATGCTCTAGAAAACACTATGCTCAGCAAGAATGGAGAAATCTCGTCAAAGCAAGGCAACATTCAATGCCCATCGTGTTTTTCGACATCAAAGATGTAATTTTGGGGGAATAGGTCCCAGAAAGGCAAGAATTAACTAGCATTATTTTCAGGAACTTTCGACAAAGCTCGGAGAAAGAGTTTTGTAAAAAAACCGCTGGAAGGGTGAAAAAATGCTTACATTCTTCCTGAGGAAAAGGTCCCTGCGCATACGGAACTTGTCGTGAAACAGTATTTGCCCAACAGACACATTATTACACCTGAACATCCTCCATATTCGCCCGACTTAGTACCGTGCGACTTCTATCTTCTCCTAAAAGTTAAGTATAGTTAAGGCTGTAAACTATAAAACGGCGGATGTGTTAAAGTCGTTAAGAGAAAGGGATTGATAGAATGTGGAAGAACGCCCTCGACCAGTTGAAAACATGACTGCAGCGATTTAATACTGTAAATGGGAAAACTACATTAAAATTGTAATACATGTTATTTAATAAACATACCTCGTATGATGTGGTACGACTCATCTTTCGTGGCTTCGTCTATACATAACGTTTTGTTGGCGTAAACATATGCGCGTTGCAAATTTGAAGTTTTTGGAGTATACGTAATTATAATAATTGACGTAGTATGTTCGCGATTCTAGCTAAAAATAAAGTTATTTCCTATACTAAACGGTGCCTAGTATGCAAGTATGACTAATACACACCCGAATCCAATTGTGGTCTGAAATTGGTTTATTCCCTCTTCACAACTGGGCCCGCACTAATCGTGCGCTTCGTTCCATTAAGCAATTACGTGAAATAGTCCACGTCCAGACGGAAAACACAGACGACAAGAACACGCATCCTAACGCATATAACTGCGAAACATCAAATTTTGTTTGCCCCATCGGGTACCTCCGAAGAGCAGACGCGAACGTAACTTAATTTATCTATTTGCCGCCGGTTCCTCACCCGTAAATGTAAGTGTATTATCCTCTTTCCACCGCCACACCGAAAACAGCTAACGTTCCTGCACGAACCCGCCGCCACCACTACCGCCCCCTAGTTCGCGCCCTTCGAACAAACGACGCCCCCCCGAAATGTACGTCTATTGTTTATTGTTGCTGTGGAGTTGGGAAAATCGTTCCGTGCGCGTTGTTGGTACAGTACATCATGTATCATCACCGCAGGCACCGTTTACGTTCACATACTAATGCCAGTATACAGAGGCAAAACCTTTCTACGTAACGCAGAAGATGGAAAGGAGCTTGAAATTGAAAGAATATGTGTGTACGGAACAACTTGGGCAAAGTTTGACGGAAATCAACGTCCTATAGAGCGAACGAAACCAGTTCATTCATCACGGAATACAATAAGGATGTGCAGCGTTGTATTACCGCGTTGTCATTGTGGTTTTCAATGTTATCAACGTTTTTGCAATTAAGGTAGAAGTATGAATCAGGGAAACTTCATCTCATTTGGAACATGCTGCAGTAGTATCGTTCAAATTAGATTCCCTATCGTGTTTAATGTTGAATTTTGGAAATGCATATAGTTACATAAACCAATTTCTAATCTGCATACGATGAGTTTTGAAATTATATTGAAAAGGTGTGTTATTTTGCTATTTTTTTAACCAAATTCTTATTCTACCATGGTACGACAATGTTGTTTCTGTATTTTGTTGTTTTAAGCATCTGAGTGATTTGTAAGACTCAGTACTTGCGCAATAAACTACTGACTGAGAGAAAAATTAGAGGATTTACTTCAGAAGAACCAAGTCTAGGCCTGAAGGAGGCACACAAGATTGGATCTTTTCACTGATACAAATAGCTGAAGAAGTATTAAGCGGAAATAGAAAATTCCACGTTGGTACTTCCGACCTAAAAAGGCTTTGATACTATTTTGGCAATATTGGTGTTCACTAGAGAATAGAAGAATCGAAGGTGTGCTTACAGAAACAATCAAGAACATAATGACATGGAGGCGTTTTATGGGATGATTCATTTTTAACCAGGATGACAAGTGTAAGCACACAGTTATATCAGTATCTCCTAATGTGCCTGCTTCAGCGGTCACCTTTGTTGAATGCAAAACAACGAACAACTATTTATAAATGAAAATTTTAGTGCCAACAACAATTAAATTCTTAGAAAATAAAAGCTTTAAGCTAACGGAGGAATTCGCTGTATTAGACCGAGTTACTAAGCAATTAAAAAGCATTCCAGGCGAATTTGGCGATAAATTACGAGGGAAAGTATCTGGAGTTTTTTTTATCGAGATCCGGATTTAAATACTTTGTATCAATTATGTATAGGATCTTAATAAAAAATAAAAAGATACCTTTACCACCGCGATGAGTGAAGAACTCCTGGATACGTATTTCGGCAACTAAGTTGCCATCTCAGCAGAATCTACGAAGGAAGATAATGTTAGACGTCGCACTCTGGGAGATTTGCACCGCTGCTCTTTGCATAACTACACGATCCGTGTAAAACGGATGGGCAATGTCTGATAAATGGGATATGTAGAAAATTGAGTGAATTGAGGGAGTGTATGTGGGGTTACTAATAAAACTGTTTAGAGATAAAGAAAAGTTAGAAATATTAACATTTGTATCATTTGTGTTTATTTGTGTTGAATGTTTTTTTTGTATATTATATTTATTTGTATTATAAAATTTATTATATGGTACATCATTTACTTTGCCAGAACTGCGCGACTTGAGACAAGTATAAAATAGAGTACTCATGCTAGCCAAACCATTCACGAAATTAATTTTTTGTTATACCGTTGCACCATACTCAGTAAAGACCATCTATATTGCTCCTGGTGCGTGTTTATTTACTGTAGAAATCAACTAGGATAGATATAACAAATATGTTTAGAATTGGCAGTTTATGGATTTTGGGTGTTAATATTTTAGAATTATAAATTGACTTTGAAAACCAAATACATTATATACATGTATTTGGTTTTCAAAATCAATTTATAATTCGGTACTTCTGGAGTTAATACCTTATTCGTTTCAAATCACATACGTTTTTATACGTTTATCCCGCGACTTTAGATCAAAGATGTAGCAATACCTTCCCCTACATCCCTCTAGAATTGAACGCCTCGAGTGGGGTGTGTGTAATAATTTCACTTATTTCACCAATATCATATATAGGTTGCTCAAGCTGCACTGAAAATCGTGTGGAGAAAAAACTTGATGAAAACTGACGGATAATAATTATTACCCTGTACTCTTAATATTTCCCTCAATGACTACTATTGACGACATTCTCACTCGAGCTTACGACGAAAAGAGCATATATACCACAAGTACTCACTTTATTTACCAGTACACGTGTCAGCTAGATAATTTTTTGCGGCAAAGGTTGTTCAGTTCAATTACCTACTACTCCACCCATAGAGAGAGCGAGCTAATGGCCTGTTTTCAGTCCGAAAAAGAAAAAAAAGGACAATTACGGTTGTCGAGACGGCTCTTTGTTTCACAAAATAAAGAATTATCACTTGAACATCATCTCATTATTTCCCGAACGACCTGTGTATACCGCGTACGTGTAATGTGAAAGCTGTCACCGACAGATTCGCACTACAGCCGATAACGTTTTAGATAATACTACCGCCCAAGCGAGTGTCACAGACAAATAGAACAAATTGCCTGCTCTTCTGGCCATGTATATAGTAGGTGTGGATGTTTGTGCGCGTTTTAGTGCATTTGAGGCTGTGCGTAGGCCAAGAGCTTCGGGGAATTATTGCCAAGCCTACCGATATTTTTTCTTTGAAATCTTGACCGAGATATTGTAACTATGCGAAAGTGTGGCATTGGGTTGTTACCGCTGCGCGCTATTTCAATGGGTCCGTGATACAGTTTTTTTTAAGATTTTAACTTCTAAATAACTGTACCCAATACGGTTTAGCTAAGTTATGAAATAATAAATTGTACCTTACTATATATTCAAGATGTTACTCGTTTCAAATAAATTTATTGTCAAATATTACGCTATTCCACCATATTGAAGACAGTTACACTATAAAACACTGTTCAAAATTGTCTAAGAAGCCTACGTTTTTAGGAGGTTTTCGAGACAGTCTCGATCAAGTAAACTTTCAACCTATTCTGTGATTAAATTGGCCATTATAAAAATCGGCTGGTCTCAGGCCAGATAGCGTTATCATAATTTATGTTCAAAGAAAGAAGATTTCTGCCAGTTCTGGCACGTACGTTCAAAAAATGAAGCATATAAAAAATATATTTAAAAAACTATAAAAATATACCTATGAGATCATACAACACGTCTGATTGTATAGCTTCAGGTATTCTTCACGTACAGACGTTTCGGACTCGCATAGTCCTCATCAGTGCACGTCGGAGGATGCCTGATCGCCTGTTCAATATTCCGTATCGTAAACCAAACGTTAGCACATGTCTTTAAGGAAAAAACAAAGACATCTAACGCCAAGCCGCGGATTTATGGAACAATCCCAAAAGGCGGTCACGCTAACACAGATCTCAGCTGACTGGTAACTTAGTTACCAGTAACCTTAGTTATAATGAACGTCCACATACCATTGAGAGAGTGACAAACTGGCTGATGAACAGATTCATGTCCTTCCATGGCGTCCTCAATCAGCAGACCTTAAACCAATAGAGAATGTGTGGGATATGCTCCAAAGAAGCCGTTTAGAGCGAATATACGCGTGAATGATATTGTTATAGAATTGTATTTTCTACAAAATTACTAAATACCTAATTGTTGTTAACATTTTTATGTATTCTTACGTTTCTCTGGTTGTCTATGTCATGTATCAAGCGCAATTAACAGTAAAGTAGGCCAACATTTCACGGAATCTCGAAAATACTGTATGTTCCTTAGACCATTTTGAGCAGTGTATATTGAGATAAATAATTAAGTACTTTATTAAATGTTTAATACTTCTTGGATGTAGTATCTTTATATTGCAAAAATGATCGTTCAGCGTCACAAATAGTTGTAAGTGAAAATTTTTAATTTTGAATTTAAAATTTTGCTTTGGACACGCTGCATCCGATGGAGTAACTAATTCAAGATGCTTCGAGAATACACGGATTTTCTGCGTCAACCCCATGACTGAATGAAAGTAAACATAACTATTTTTGAAAAGATGAATTTAATTAATGTATTCACCAAGAATTTAATCGCGGGCAGTTGTTTACAATGATTGAAATCCGCCATTATGAAACCATCGCAGTGGTTCCTTTCTGTATATGTCAGTTTCTCATTTTCCATTGTTCTTAATTACTATCTAAGAAAGGTAGACCATTGTTCATTTCTTTTTCGGCTGCGAATCTAATTGAATCAAATCGCGAGTTAATTTTGTTAGGAAGCTTTCTACCAAACTCTTGGAAAATATCCTCAGTCTCTTTTTCTATCGGTCGCCAACTCCCTCATAAACAGATAAGCAATGAACGGCGACAGCGGGTTTCCCATGGGCCGTTTTATATAATTCCCTTCGATTTGAAAGCGGTTTCGTGACATGCATAGGGAATTTAATCGTATGTATTCCGCAGTTATAATATCATCGACTTCGTTTAATTTCAAGTACTTTATACAAATTTTATAGTTTCTGGGATACGATCGGACACACTGAATGAACATCAAACGATACAGTTTCGAGAAACGGAGTCATTGGTCTGTACTTCATCAAAGAGGATGGTAGACAAGTCATACTTAATCAACAGCATGCTTAATCAACAAGTTTTAACATGCTTTATCCCTGATGTAAGTCTATTCTGTCGTGCACGTAATTTGGCATTTCGAGACCAAGATTTTGGGCAGGACGGGGCAACTTGTCATACAGCTGCCGCATTTCGTCAATTTCTTCAGAGATATTTTCAAACCAAAATTATTTCACGATTTGCTGACTTATCCTGCACATGCGCCAGACCTCTCCAGACGCATACATTTGGGGCATGACCAAAGATGCTGTCTTCAAAAGGTCACCACAAATGAATTAAAGGATACCATTTGAGGTTTCTTCGCACAACTGGGACCACCCTTATTCGATAATATGACGACCAACTTGAAACTTCGTTATGAAGTCTGTCTTCAACGAGGAGGTGAACATTTAGAACGTGTAATAAAGTCTAAATAACATGTTAAAAAAAATAAAAGAATTAGAAGGAGTTCAGTACTGTGTATTTCGAGCCATACTGTACTTAACAACGAAATTATTAATAGTAAAGATTGCAAGGACTGTGGGCAGCACAATAAACACACACACTGTTCGGATTACTCCTCCTGCACAAAGTATTCATTAATTCGAGACGATACGTGTTTCGGGAATACTTGGATTCCCATTATCCGAAATGGTTAATAGATTTGATAGTTTCTTAGAAAATTTTAAACAACTTACAACTCAATTGAATAGTGGGACTAACGGAGTAGAAAGTATAAACAATCGAGTATTTATGTAATTGAAGTTATTGTTTATTATGTGTTGTGAAAATGGAAATAAGAATGACGAAGAAGGGTTCAAATACATTTAATATTTCTTAAGAAAACGCACTATGTACTAAAGCATAATTTCTTAACCAAACCTTTCTAAAATCACGAGTCGTCACTGGTTACAAATGACGCCAAGGTTTGCATAAAACGGACTAAGTTGTTGTTTACGCCCACCCTCCACCACAAAATTCCCTTGCGTAACATGGGAACCAGATAATTAGCAAAAAACCATATCCCTATTACAGCCGGAATACGATCTCGCATCCTTAGTCGTATCCTTGTCTTCCGACGTCACGTTATACAGATACACAATTTATCAATGACATCTGCTCCGGGGCGCCGGAGCCGTTTCTCCCCCGGATTCATTATACCCGAGCACGTTCAACGTTATCGGCTCTCAAAGGCGGAAGAGTATCCATTGAAGGCTTTCCGTCCAGATATCTGCGGATATTAGATCGAAAATGGTGTTAGGGAAAAAGGTGCTGTACATAAAGCGTCGGTTCAGATGTGCCGAACAAATAGAAAGCTTCACACAATCGCGCGCGTGTATGCATAGCTATTTTCGTTCTATGCGTTTGAGGTTCGTTGCATTGCTTGAATTGCAGTCCACTTATCAGAAATGGGAAGCAATCACTAAATATATGATTTGTTGCTGCTGGATAATGATGATTTTAACTAAGAAGTGATGCTATTAATTTTTTAAATACATGTGTTGTTTATAGAACAATATATCTACAGTCTGATCTAAGATTACGAATTAAAGATTTCAAGACTTACAAAGGCTTGATCTCGCAGAACACACGGTTTAAATTTAAAGGTTTAAGTCCTCTGGTAATTAAACTATCAAATGCTGGAGGAGTTCAACTGTGGTGATTTTGAAATAGTTATAAATTTAGTTGAAAGCGAGTTTAATAAATAGTAAGCCATTATTCCTCGGGCTAAACTTATCTTGATGTAAGCTTCTTACCACCAAGAAGTTGTCGAATGTCATTACCACCAAAATATTTTCACTCAACCACTCCTTTTTGTTCTAATCGGCATATGAATATCCTTTGCTTATTTAATAATATAAAGGCAAACCGAAATAATATATAATAAAAATACTTCGTAATTTCTATATAGTTTTAATTTTTTTATAGAATTGTAATGAATGCTAAGACGTGGGGACCTTATGCCTCTATGAGGTATGCCTCAAAACATTGACCAATGTTGCTGCTTGTAAATGTGTATAGGTTCAGATCTATATACATTTGTCGAACGTAAAAATTTGCTATAGGGTCCTAATGTAAAGGAACCTGTAGATTAAAGAAAAATATGTAACAACAGGCACAGTTTGCAATTATAACATTTTTAAGGCGTTCTAATTAACAATGCAATAAACAATACTATATGTATTGCAATGATCTTTTACAACATCTTGTCGTTTCATTGTTATTGTAAAGGTTCGTGAGCCAGTAAGCAATCGCTACCATCGAATTCTTGATCATCTGGGTTAATTGAATACGCGAAAGACTGCCACCTATACGATTGTTATTTGAAATTTAACATTAGAGATTCCATTAATATCCGTGGCTCAACCGGTAAAG
>JARFOC010084917.1:0-14245 GCA_031763485.1 Osmoderma eremita
GATGGCAACTTAGTTGCCGAAATACGTATCCAGGAGTTCTTCACTCATCGAGGTGGTAAGGATATTTTTTATTTTTTACTATTTTAAGCCACGGTATCCTATTTTGTATTTTATATCAAAATTTAGAAAATACAACACTATTCATGTTCACCGCATATTTTACAAATTATTGGGTTCTCGAATGCACATTTTCCACACACATATTAGTTGCATTTGAAACAGATTTTTGTAGTTTTGTTTTCTTTGCAAAAATCTATTTGGCACCTTTTTCGCATTTCCACACGAGAATCCGAAATAGAATTTGTTGACGTTTTCTGAATAATATCTTTTCTTCCTGTTGCTCATGTTGAAAATCTTCGGCAAGTTCTTCGGCTAGTTGGAATAAAAATTGTTGTGTAGATATTTTTTCGCCGGTTGTTTCTCTGTATAAAACCCATGAGTTGATTCCAGCCAGGTCAAGAATATTGAAGAAAATCTGCGCAGGGCACCTTGCGATTTCGAGTTCACAGAGTATTTTCTTGCCATTTTATCCGTCATGTCTACAACGTATTTAGTACTATTGTAGAATCTGATCGTTTCAGGTATCCACTTACCGTTTTTTTAGATGTTTATAGATTTATTCTTTGAGCTTAGTAAAAACACTTTTTTGTTTGGCTTACTTTTGTAAATGGTAAGTGAACAATGATATGTGATTTATATAGTTTTGTTGAGAAATGCTTCTCATCTTTCACCTGCTTGACGAATTTTGGTAGTTCCAACAATAGTGGTGGCAGTACAGCAAAATATATGATACAATAGCAAAAATGTCTAATGCAATGGTTTTGTATCACAACCACACATACAAATCTCCATGATATCACATGAATCTTTGCACGGGTCAAATAACCCGTTGCGGTAGTAAGGGTAGATTACATATATTTCTCGGTAAAAAAATTAACAAGAGAGGAGTAAAAATTGAAAAATACATTCGATGTATTTTTTAATAAAAGTAATAAAGCCAAATGGCGATGTGATTATGTTATTTACAAGAAATTCTGATAAAAAGTTTAAAATAGGTCATTTGACCCGTCGTGGTAGGTTTAGTGTTAACATTCATATTTGAAATTTGAATGGAACTTTATTCAAGACTGGGAGGAAATTTAGTTATTTTGAAGTGATGAGCAACAAGAGGAAAAAATTAAGATCATTTTGGAGAGTCCAGCCGTAATTGTGGATTTGATACTCCATAACTTCCTTCGTCAGATTCTTATCTGTGCATATGTGTTCCATATCAGTTCTGTCTTACAAAACTTACAACCGCAAACCGAGACAAGTTAATTTAATATCTTAATTATAAAGGTATAGAGAGAAACAAGCTAATTAAGATAGCAATAATGTTAGCCTTTTATATTAGATTTGTTAAGTGAGAATGTCTGCAGGTTAATGTTTGGGAAATTTTTAAAGCTAATTTGTTTGTTTGTTTGTAGGTACAAAATAATTTTTTGTTTTGTTTTTGCCTTGCATTATACATGGCACCTTGCGATTTCGAGTTCACAGAGTATTTTCTTGCCATTTTATCCGTCATGTCTACAACGTATTTAGTACTATTGTAGAATCTGATCGTTTCAGGTATCCACTTACCGTTTTTTTAGATGTTTATAGATTTATTCTTTGAGCTTAGTAAAAACACTTTTTTGTTTGGCTTACTTTTGTAAATGGTAAGTGAACAATGATATGTGATTTATATAGTTTTGTTGAGAAATGCTTCTCATCTTTCACCTGCTTGACGAATTTTGGTAGTTCCAACAATAGTGGTGGCAGTACAGCAAAATATATGATACAATAGCAAAAATGTCTAATGCAATGGTTTTGTATCACAACCACACATACAAATCTCCATGATATCACATGAATCTTTGCACGGGTCAAATAACCCGTTGCGGTAGTAAGGGTAGATTACATATATTTCTCGGTAAAAAAATTAACAAGAGAGGAGTAAAAATTGAAAAATACATTCGATGTATTTTTTAATAAAAGTAATAAAGCCAAATGGCGATGTGATTATGTTATTTACAAGAAATTCTGATAAAAAGTTTAAAATAGGTCATTTGACCCGTCGTGGTAGGTTTAGTGTTAACATTCATATTTGAAATTTGAATGGAACTTTATTCAAGACTGGGAGGAAATTTAGTTATTTTGAAGTGATGAGCAACAAGAGGAAAAAATTAAGATCATTTTGGAGAGTCCAGCCGTAATTGTGGATTTGATACTCCATAACTTCCTTCGTCAGATTCTTATCTGTGCATATGTGTTCCATATCAGTTCTGTCTTACAAAACTTACAACCGCAAACCGAGACAAGTTAATTTAATATCTTAATTATAAAGGTATAGAGAGAAACAAGCTAATTAAGATAGCAATAATGTTAGCCTTTTATATTAGATTTGTTAAGTGAGAATGTCTGCAGGTTAATGTTTGGGAAATTTTTAAAGCTAATTTGTTTGTTTGTTTGTAGGTACAAAATAATTTTTTGTTTTGTTTTTGCCTTGCATTATACTAGGTAAGGTGAATACAATGCTTTAAAAGTTGATGTTTAACATTTTATTGTTAGCATTGTTTCAAAAAACGCTGCATCGTATATGCAAATTTGATCTAAGCTTTACTCATTATGCGGTAGATTCGTGGTGTCTTCCATGTCTTTTTTTTTAAATCTAGAACTCGGAACGCATATTATATACAGACGAACTTGAACTAAAGTTTTATTACATACCAGGAAGAATCTTAGAAAACATTCGGACATTGTTATACATATATTTTTTTTTACTTTTGAATATGGCTACACTATTCTATTTTAAACATTTAAATGTTTAAACAATTTATTGTATACATTAATATCCGTTGAGTAGTTTTTAGTAAGGACGAGCAAATCAAAATAAACCTAAATAAACACGGAGAATACGTCCATATGTATGAGCACTTCCGTACGACTATTGAAATTTTACAACAGGTGTCCTCGGAACGTGTTAGTAAACGTCAGCGTTCGGCGGTTGTCCATTGATTTTTGTTGTTGTTGTGTCTAGGTGAACATTTTCATTATCTATCGTCGACATCGTTGATTGATTGCTCCTAATAAACATAGATAAGTTTGCACATCGTTCCAGTAAGGTGGTTACTCCATTTTTTTTTACATTTACATTTTTGCGTCTGCTATTCTTATTGTTTAATTATAGTTTTTTGTTGTTACGAATTTTTATGGATCTCTGCTTTGCAGTTATTGGTTCTCATAGAGAGATATTTATTCGTTACTAAACACAAATATGTTGTTTGACAATGTTGAGCAATAAATTGAATAATACAATTTGAACAAATATTATACTTAAATAAATTATCAGTTACAGTTTAATGTATTTTTCGAGATAAATTGAATTACAATATATGTTCACCACCTTTGGAAGTATTGGTCATTTTTTAAGTGGATTCAAACAATTTTTGTTGCTTTTCATAGTGGATATGTATAGCTAATAATGATTTTAAATTAATAATTTTCCGTAGATTTTTAAGATCATACTTTTTTCAGTAAACATTTATCATTTATCATTTTTAATAAAACATATGTGGTTTTAATGAATGAAAGAAAAATAATTTCACTATGATATTATTTTATATATTTATTTCAATTTTATGCACTATTTCCATATGCTAGAATGATCAATATTCAAGCAGGATATTAAGGCCGACCCAATGAGTGAATTTTATTTTCATTCACAATTCATCCACACTTTATGTTTCTCGTGTTTGTTTATCTTACTTGGATTTAAATAAAGTCTAGAAAATCCGACTTAATTTAATTACGTAGCATACCACCTACATAATAATTTACGCGGGCATGTAGGTCTGCTTCATTTTAACTAGGTTTATTTTTCAGTCTTACTTTTGAAGTGTGATGTTTGATGTTTGTTTATCCATTTATCCCTTATAGATGTGCTTTTCCGTATGGCTCCAATAATAAATAAAATGTGCTGAGTTCTTTAAAGGTTTAGTATTTTTCCTTATTTCTTTTCTCCCTATTTCTCTCTCCTTCTCACGCCCGTGGAAGAATTGTAACTACGCACCCGCAGTTTTGTCGGTGGTATATTTGGTTGTATATCTGTGTTGCCGTTTCATTTATTTCTTGTGGGATTTTCTAATTTCTTTAATTTCTTCTCTTCGGAAGCGTATTATGACATACATAATACTCGCACATATACTGAAACTGTATCACAAGTTTTAGTCTCCGATATTGATCCAAGTTAGTTACTGAAGCTAAACACGAACCAGAGTTTCAGTTCCCATAATAAATAAAATAGAAGTAGTAACCTTGATTTGAAAACTAGGAAACTATTGACTATCTACAGTATCGCGTTTCGTTCGCTGCCTTCGTGTAATCAATTCCAGTCGTTCATTAAGATTTTTTTATCATATTATCGCGCAAAATTACCATGAAAAGACAATATCAACTGCCAATACCCTAATCATGTGTCACCTGTGATTTAGCCATGTGAACCTTTTAACTGCGATTTTGTGACATTCACCATGAAGAAACGGGTAAGTCTAAAAATACGCCTGCTATATTTACAAATCAAAGGTGCCGGACTTTTTTGTATTTCCGCCTCTATAAAGCACGCTATACAATGCGAATGAGTTTTTCGGCGCCATTAATTATTTTGGATGGTAGCGGTATATGTATTTTTACATTGGGCAGTTCCGAGGCCTGAACTTTATTAATAGTACGAATCCTTTATGCGTGAGTACAGGGAAATTTTGTTTTAGAATAGACTGTTTTATTCATAGGGGAGTTAATTTAATTCAAACGACTCACTCGTTTGAGAACTTTGACACCATCACTTTGGTAAGCCAAGAACACCGCAAGAGTATTTAGTTTGAAGCTTTATGCGTTTCACAATAATGATAGGATTTCACAAACGTTAACCTGGACGATTGGCAAGCGACGAGGCAGTATTAGCAGAAAGATTGCAAACGATGTTGAACCTTGCGCGCGTTTGTGCATACGGATGAAATATCTTTTATAAACAACGCTGACATCTTACAGAATCGTTCAGGTTCACTTTACATCGTACATGCATTATATTTTTAGAAATGTTTAGTTTTTGAAATACACGTACTTAACTACTGCCTTAAACATTGTTAAAAGAAATAACTTATTGTACTTTTTTTGTTGTTAAGTTTGTTGATCACTGTATTTGGAATATTGTCGTCGCAGATGTGCAACAGCAGCAGCTGTAAGTACAAAATGGTCTGCATTTTTTCAAATAAAAATTATAAGAGCTAAAGTATATTTACAATATATTGGTAAAGTAATATTCATATCTTGAGATGCGTGAAGCGTGGCCTAGACTTCGAATTTGTGCTATTATGTTGTCCCATGTTTTTTCGGTCTTCCGCTTATTCGGATTCTTGCTTCCCATATATTTTTTACTGGTTTTCCGTTATCCATTCTTTGCAAATGTTCCCACCAACTCAATTGCCTACGCTCTATAAATTCCAAGACTGACTCAACAGCTAAATCTTTTCTTATAATATCCTCGTTTCTAACATTGTCCTGTCTCGCTAATCCTTTTATTCTGCTTAAGTACCTCATCTCTGCCGCCTGTATGTTGCTCTTTTGCCCTGCTCTCAATATCCATGATTCGCATCCAAATGTGAGTATTGGTTTTTTTCAGATACCTCCTCTTATTTATGACAGTCCTATTTATGGAATAGTATGATTTCATTGCTCTTCCTATGCGTTTATGAATTTCTATTTCTTGTTGTGCTGTATCTTCTATTGTTACTCCTAAATATTCTATTTGGTGTACCTGTTCTATTTTTTCGCCGTTTATATAAGTATATATCAATGTTCTCTCTTTCTTCTCCTACTACCATCACTTTTGTTTTATTTGTATTTAGCTTCATTCCATTTTCTTCTAAGTCTCCCTTCCATACTTGCAAATTATTCTGTTAGTCATTTCTATTTCCCGCCATGATCACCAACCCTGCAAAGGCGTATTCTGATATTTGTATCTTCTGTAAATTCTTATACTCCACTTGTAGATATTTAACCCGTTGACTGCATTTTTAAATAAAATCCTTAAACGGTGTGAAAAGTACTGGGCTCATTCTTCCCTGTCTTAATCCCTCTTTTGTAACAAATTCTTCTGATTTCATATTCTTCGTTATAACGTAGTTGATCGTGTTTTTGTACAGGCATTTTATGTTTCTTCCGAGTTTGTCTGTGATGTTTCTTTCATCTAGTTATTTAGTATATTCCATACTTTTTGTCTTGGCACTAAATCGAACGCTTTTTTTAGGTCAATAAATGCGAAGTATGTTCTTCCTCTTGTGCTTAGAGTTTTGTTTGTAATCTCTTTGATGATGAAAATGTGGTCTTGTACACTTCGTCCTTTTCTAAAACCACTTTACGATTCCGTCTTTGAGTTAGTATTTGCTCATATAATTTCAGTGCATTACTTAGCATTATTATCCCTCCATAATTGTTCCAGTTTTTCTTAGCCCCCTTTTTAATGATTGGAAGTATCATTCCTTTCTCCCAGTCACTTGGTATAGCCTCTTTCATCCACGCTTTGTTGACTACCTCTAGGAGTGATTAGTTACACTTGGGCCCAAGCTTTTGAGCGTTTCCGCTGTTATTTAGTCATGACCTGCGGCTTTGCTATTTTTAAAATTTTTATATCTCTTGTAGAAGTTCCTCCATCGTTTTTTTTCCCCCAGTTCTTCTGGTTCTTCTCTTCCTCGATCAACTATGCTCTTTTGTAGCTTTTCTTGTCTATTTGCACATAGCAAATCTTGAAAGTGTTCCTTCCATCTTAATATTATTTCATTCTCGTCTGTTAATATATTTCCCTTAGCATCATTTGAATGAATATTACTCTTTTCTATTCCTTTCTAGATCAATGTAGGTTTAGAATTACATATCTTGTAAAAGATATCTACATCCAAACTCTATTTCTATTGTTACAAAATAGTTTCGCGAGTATGCATCGCCCAGACCTGATTTACACCTTGTGTAACACGTAAATTTGCCATGATTTATATAATTCTCCTGTAAAATATGATCCTATATTTTTTACATGGGTACACGTGTCTAATATTTCGTTACTATTAATATATCAATATACAATAGACCTCGACTTTAATTAATCTCGAGGGACTGTCTAAATCACAATACGCGATCATAACCGAAAAAGCAGTGTTTTAAAATGTCCGTTACTGTGCAGATGTAAAAATTTACATTTTACATTTGTTAGGTGTGTATTAAAAAATTGCAGAGTAATACAGTTCTAAGAATTGCTTCCGGTGCATCACGTGACTTAAAAATTTAGCAATGTCATTCACAGACTTCAAGGCGCCTTGTTCAGACAAAACCTGCAATTCGATTCTTCCACATCGTCAGTAATTTCATCATTATTTTCAGATTTCTCTAAATCTTTCACAGAAGCAAAATGTCGTCGTTGTCCAAATATTCCGTTGTAATTAGCAAACTGTCCACGTTGATGAATTTACATTTTCTAAAGTTCCTTTCTTTATGTTTTTCACTTTGTAGTCACTCTCCTTTAATAAAAATAAAAAGCAAAAAATACCTTTACCACCTCGATGAGTGAAGAACTCCTGGATACGTATTTCGGCAACTAAGTTGCCATCCTCAGCAGCATCTACGAAGGAATATAATGTTAGACGTCGCACTCTGGGAGATTTGCACCACACAGAACACCACTTGCATTTGTATTTTATACTCTCCTTTAATGACAAGTCGTTATTAGACTCGATAAGCAAGCCCTCCAATATTGTCTGTTGAATGACTTTCCGTTAAGATTTGCCAGCGAAATCGATAGGTTGTAGCACGTCAACTGAAAAAGGTTTCTCCTCATCAATAATAGCATGTGACGATAATGCTCGGCTGTAGCTTGAAGCCAATGTTTGGTGGTAAATCCATAACTTTTATAAACTTGAGTTACGCGACATGACGATGTGCAAGACCGGGCGATTGTCCACAATCACACAATCAATATTCTATAGTTATATACTACCGTCCATAAGTTTAACCGTAAGCAAATAACCTCCTTTTGCAGTGTTAATAGCTTCACATATTCGTGAGATAATGTGAGATAATAAGATTAATCTGAGCATTTTTCACACCGTTTATCGGTGCTTTTCCAAACATTTTTCGACACTGTTCAAGGGTTGCTTTGATGGTAGGGAGTTTTACGCACTTCGTGATTCATGAAAGCCCATAACAGCTCAACAGATTTTGAGGTGACCAGATAGGAAAGCCTGTTTCAGTTAGATAATTATTTTTTTAAATATTTTGTTGTGTTTGAGGTCCTTGTCTTCTTCGAAACCCTCACTAATTACATCCAGTGCTGATGAAATTATGCTCCTCTAGTATTTGAAAAATAGACCTCTTTCGTAATTTTTCCTGTAACCTGGATTCGTTTCCCTATGCCAAAGCACCCTAAAACCATCACGTTTCCATGCTTAACTGTCTTCATAACACACTGATACGGCCTTTGCGACGGTAATTTTCGAATTTAAATTCATTCGTCCAAAATATCTGCCTCCATGTTCAAATTTATATCTATATATATCATTTTACATATTGTAGAAAATTATTTTTCGTCAAAAAATTTAAAAAAAGAACAATTGTGTTATTATCACATATCGATTTAAATATTTTAAGACGTAGCTGTCTGTACATTATGAAACGTTAGAATAATAAATTTATAGTAAATTGCGTGTACTATATGTTTTAAATATAGAAATGTAATAATAATTTAAATGAAAATGCATTACGATGTAAGTAAACTACACCACTTTGTTCAGAGTAAATTAATGTTTTATCACATTATTGTAAACGAAATTAGCACTGTGTTAGGATTATTTTTAAAGTCCACTTAACTTAATCATAAACTTCTTTAGAACATCATTCATTGATCTGGGAAAACGGATTATTCATTTTGGCAGCGAACAATGTAGCATCACCAGTACCTCATACAGTTTTTCAGTATTTACTGATTTGCTTAAAGAAGGCGTTATTTACGAGGGATGTCCGGTTACTAAGGTACATTTGTGAATTTGAGACACTACTTTATTTATAGAAATCAAACATACACTAAGTAAAAGCTTGAACTGTTAGTTTCTGTTCAACATAATCGCCGCCAATTTATCCCAGCGAGGCACAAGCTTCTGTAAACCCTCTTCACAAAAGATGCGATCCAAATTTGTAAAATACTACCTTACTTACTCTTGAACTTCGTCGTCGTCTTCAAACCTTTTACCGACAAATGAGACTTCAACCGCCCAAACAAATGAAAATCAGAAGGTGTCAGGTCTGGGCTCATTCGTTTTCGTTGTTGATGGTTTTTTCGCACACCTTCGGGATCACCGTTCAGGGCTGTGCGTCCACTTTTGAACTGTTTACACCAAACACTATCTTGTTTTCGACTCATAACGCCTTCTTCGTAACTCTTCAGTATTTTTTATGCATTTCTGTAGGTGTTTCATTATTTGCGTGCAAAAAACGAATGACCGCTCGCACTTCAAACTTGGAGTATGTTTCGATCGGAATTGACATTGTGCGGCTGTCACTGCACACGTTGTACTGAACCTAAGGCAATGACAATAGCTACCACATATGCCAGTCCATATGCCCATCTAAAATGCGTGCAAGTTTCAACCTGATCGGAGTGACGTAGGCGGTGTGTCGCTCAAGCTTACCTTAGTAACCGGACATCCCTGGTATATTAACCGGAATAGAAATGGATATATCAAATAGTTTTTGAAATACAATAACCAACGTATCCATGTCGCGACTGAACAAATCAAATACATAAGTATAGAAAGCGAAATTGTGCATAGCTAGACGAATTTGTTGCTATCTCGATTGTCTTCCTTTTCTACGTGCTACTGAATTGTTCACGATCTGTTGGATGGTAATGGTATGGCGGTACGCGGTACTAATTTCATAGTAAAATCCGATACTTGTATTGTGCTTGTTGCGTGGAGTTCCCCTATATTTAATCACTTCTTTCAGGGCGTGTCCGACTTGGCAATTTGTTATTGTGAGTAACGTATGTTAATTAATTCGGTGCAACTAATTGGAAGAATCACCACGACACTTCACCAAGCCTTCTATGTATTGATTATTTCGCCAAAAAAGCTTGTATATATGTATGGATGTGTAGCACAGGTAGTACTGGTAACAAATCCTTTGGTACTATTTAAAATTATCCCTGCAATTATCAATAGATGGCAATATGCTGCAATATCAGTTATCTGTGGTAGTTATTTCATCTAGAAAGTTTCTGTGTTGTTAGTTTATTTATAGAACAAAATAATAATAATAGTGCGTTTATCGAGCAAGTAGAAGTACAAAACACAAGAATTAAAATAATAAATACAATTACTGGTAAGTTTAATGAACAAGCTTAAGCGAGGCTCAGCTACATAATATGCAGGCTGTTTACGGTCTTGTGATTTTATTTTCAATTAAACATGCGATTAAACATCTTAAAATAAGGTTATTAAAAAACATCTTAACAAAGTTGCATAATAAGAGAGATATTAATGTTAAACAAAATTTGTAGTTTTATTTTAAAGAGTTTTAGGGTTAAAATGATTGATCAACAACTTCTGCAAAGTAAATGTAAACGATAGGTTATTAGTGAATTTTTTACTAAGTAGGCTGATGTTTGTAACTTTTCCCATCTGTCTAGCTGTTGCATTTGTTGTCACTGCATTGCCGGTTTGACGTAAATTTGTCCGAATAAATCCTAATAAGGAAAGTAAAACATGGTCCATGCACAAACAGTGAATACGTTGACATGCTGTTAATTTGTGGTGAAGTACGCCAGAATTCTGATGCTGCAAGCCGATTGTATGCTGAACGGTTTCTCCTACAGGCCAACACCTATTCCACAAAAACTCAGCGCTCTAGTAATCCGTGCACGAGAAACTGGTGTACTGCGAACACGTAAAGCTCAAGATGGTGGCCCTGGCCGACACCAACGCAAGTAGTGCTCGAAAAATATCTCGCCAAGTAAATGTATCAAATCGAATTGTCTGGCGAACACTGCGCGAGAATCGATTGTATCCTTTCCAAGTACAAAACGTACAGGCTTTACAACTTGAAGATCATCCGTAACGTTTACAGTTTTGCCGATGGTTCCCACAAAAAATTGTAGAAAATCCAAATTTTTCTTCCATTGTATTGGCGACTGATGAAGCAACGTTTACACGTAACGGCATAAATAACTGTCGCAATATTCATATTTGGGTTGTGGAAAATCCACATCCTGTTCGTCCTAATCATTTCCATCATAAATTTTCGATAAACGTTTGGGCCGGACTTGTCAACGGACAACTTATTGGTCCATTTGTATTGCCAAATCGAATGAATGGATATTATTATCTCTTGTTTTTGCAAAATAATTTGATGGAACAAGTTCCTTTGAATGTACGTTGACAAATGTGGTTTCTTCACGATGACGCACCGCTGCATTTTAATCATTTAGTTCGCCAACATTTAGATAATGTGTTTGAAAATAAGTGGATTGGTCGAGATAGTCCTATGCCATGGTCTCCTCGGTCACCCAATCTTAACCCCCTTGATTTCTACTTATGGAACGTTATGAAGTTCATGGTATACACCAACGACATAATTGATTTATATCTTCGTAACGGCATGCCCAAGACCTAGTAAATTATGCCAATTCAAGGATACGTCTAGCGAGACTTTGCGTTCAACAACACGGCGACAACTATGAACAACTAGTTTGAAGTGGATTCCATGAAAAACATAATTTTTTTTTAAACATTAACATCTCTCTCATTGTGCAAGTTAGTTAAGATATTTCTACGTTAATGACTTTATTTTAAGATGTTTAATCATCCCTTGAAAATAAGACCGGAAACACCCTGTATATGTCAACCGCTTCCGCCAGCTAAGGAATTCATTTGAAAGATTTTGTAGCAAGCACAACTTTCATACGAATCAGTTGATTAAAAGAAAATCTTTATGCGGGCGTTCAGAAGTTCATACACACTAATTATCAAAAGCGGCAACCTGTAGTGTAACAATATTCTCTTATGATACTCTAAATACAGAAAGATATCCAAATAATTTATTACAGTAATTTTTTACATCAATTACTTATTAACTATGAGAATTATTTCAAAACACTTCATATAAGGTCATCATAATCTAACACGATCTCCAGAATTTGACAACCCAGGATTCACACTTCCGCAATTACGCCACTAAATTTAAGGAAAATCTTCAATAACAATAAAGCGGAGATGTTTATTGAAAATAAGTGAGCTTATTTTGAACATTTATTGCAGTTGTTTTTCGTATTAACTTTTTTTACAACACAAAATGTAATTATTTGTCCAAATAACAATATAAGCTATCCACGGTATTACTTAACTCACTTATATATCTTTAGCACGGACGGCCTTTGAACATGTTTTTGTTTTCGCAAACTTCTGGGATTTCAGTGTAAAGACTTGAAATATCAAATGTTAATGTTGAATTGCCCAATAATCGCCTTTAATTTTAGGATAGGAGAGTAAATTATTATTTATGGTCAGATATATTATTACAGTAATTATAACAGAAGTTTGAATGAAGTTGTACAAAACAAAGATAACAATAAATAACACTCCTGAGCTATTTCGAACTAATTTTAAAATTTTAACAAACAAATGATTTCGCTAACAAACTTGGTTATGTCGGGTTTACTATCTGAGACTTGTAGTCTCAGATCTGACTAATTTTGCCAAACGATTTCTAATTATTCCTGAGATAAAGAAGCCGCAAGTTTTTCACATAGTTATGTGGTCACGAACGACATCAGTACATTTATAGGTCTCATTTATAGTTCCGAGATATCTTCCATTAAATGGTACCAGAAATTTAGAAGCGTCATTTTCAGGAACTCCAACCTTAATGCACCACTCCTGAATATTCTAATGTTCCTCTTCTGCCCGTTGGGAGTCCTTTTAGCCCATAAATATTTATTGCAAATGCGTCGCTAATCCAGTTCTTGTTTGAATCAGGAACAGGTAAAGATTCACGAAAACTGTGTTTCAAATCTTGTGAATGTTGATCAATCGATGATATGTCCCCTCATACGATTACTCTTTGATTGATTCAAGAAAGCGTTTGAGATTTGGAAGTTCTTCATAATTCTGATTTGTCGCTTGCCCCAATATCAGTTCTTTAATCATCGCTTCCGTCTTATCAATAATTTGTAAGACTATGTGTATTACATAAACAATTGTCGAGATGAAATTGTTTATTGATGAGTAAAGAAGCGAAATTGAGTTGCGCGCCACAGGTGTCCGCCTGATACTTGTACATAAAATAAAATAAATGGTAAGTTGAATTTAGTGGTGAAACATCTGCTTTTTTAAGCAGATTTGCAACATCAGGTGTGTTTTCATAGTCGTTTCAGTAAACCGAGTGCGCTGTGGGGATAAATGTGCTTATATGTAGAATACGACCGTTCTACATCTACTGAAATATATCGCAAACCGAACATTTAGTTTTTGCCCCATCATAACTTAATTCCGGATATTCACTTATTAACTCATTTGCTTGGTCCGATAATGGTTGTTTTCTCGAATTATCTAACTGTGACATTATTATTGATACATGCAACAGTCCGTAACAAAGTCTACATATCAGAAGGAATACGCACCCCGCCCGACATAAGCACGTTTGCGCCATAACTACGCTCCTGACGTGCATCGCTAAATTCCCTTCCTCATCGACGAGGAATAGTCTCTTCGAGTCTTTGCAGACCCTCTGGGAGAAGATGGCGAACCACTGATTAAAATCCGCTGATCTAGACTATAAAAAAATTACTTGGTAATGTATAATCTATTTCATATAATCTTTTTTCTATAAATTAACTCTGGGTTGACTAATTAAATAATAGTAAAATAATATGTAAATTATTTTTATTATTTAAAATTCAATTCAAGGGAAGCAGCTCTAAAAGAATTTATCGCTACTAAAATGCCAAAAATATGGATTATGTTAACCTTGTTAATTACTATTAGAGAGTCTGTCTAAGCTTGGACTCCTATAATTTTCATAGTTCATATTTCTCTGTAATCTTTATCATATCCTTGTTAAACACACTGTTCGGATTACTCCTCCCGCACAAGTATTAATTAATTCGGGACGACACGTGTTTCGGGAATAC
>JARFOC010084945.1:0-14242 GCA_031763485.1 Osmoderma eremita
AGAGTAAGTTTAATTATTTAGTGTTAGTCTGATGAAGCCAATGTTTTGGCGAAACAATTGTTACTTTTATTTTTAATGTAGTGTAGATTTATACAATTTCAAGTGTTTTATTTACATATTTCCTAATGATAAATACGAAAAGCTCCCATTTTCGAGGCGTCATTTTCTCAAACTGTTTAGACGAGTTAACTGGTCCCTTAATGATGGAGTGTTTCCTGATATACTTCAGACAGCCAAGGTGGTTCTAGTTTTAAAAGAAGGGCGATCACAACAGTATTAACAATTGCAGACCCATTTCCATATTGTCATGTGTGTCCAAAGTTCTTGAAGAAATCGTGTTCGATAAAATATTTGCATTTTTGGAAAAAAAGTAAGGTGTTAACTCCAGCCCAACATGGATTTATGAAAGGGAAGCCAACTTATTCGGCACTGATGACCGCCCTGCTAGATATTTACAACCATTTAAATAACGGGGAAAAGTGTTATGGGCTATTTATGGACCTCTCTAAGGCTTTCCACTCCACCACTCAATATTGTTAAATATGCTGCATGGCTATGGATTGAGAGGCCTCATACATCGTTGGTTGACGTCGTACTTGGCTAACAGAAAGCAAATAGTGGTGACAAAGGGTCGGAATTCACAAGAGCTGCGGATAATTTCTGGGGTCCCACAAGGCTCGGTATTGGGACCTTTATTATTCCTGCTTTTTATAAACGATTTGCCTAATGTAAATAACACGGGTAGCTTCGTTATGTACGAACCAACATTGATCAGTTTATAAGCTGTTTTTCCAGTAATTTTTAAAATTGAATGTACAGGAAACACAGTGCTTATTAACTTTACGTCAAATTCGTCGGATAGTGATACTAGTCAATTGTTCAGAATTAATGGTAAATCTATTTGAATAGGTTCAATTTATAAATTTCCTCGTATTGCACATTGAAGCGCATCTTGGCTGGAAATTATATATTACTGAGCTATGCAAGAAACTTCCACAAGCATGTTTTGTCTTGTACATATTTTCCGATGTTACTAACGTCGAAATAACAAAAAAAAATTATTATGCTTGCTTCGAGTCGCGCCTCAGGTATGGTGTTGTATTTTGGGGAGCTGCGTCTCTTAGTTTAAGCTGTGCGAACCATAATGGATGTCCCTGTACGACACCCTTATCGACTGCTGTTTAAAGAACTTGATATATTGCTACTCTCATGCCTATTTATACTAGAAAATTTATTAAATGTTGTAACTTGACAATTCCCCGCAACAAAGATTATCACGAGTAGTTTACTCGAAGTGTGAACAGGTTCGCTATTCCGGCTCATAGATTGAGTCTTTCTGAAAATAATCCCATATACACTGGCATTAAATTATATAATAAGCTAGCGCCTTCTATTAAAGACCGACGCCTAAAATCTTTTAAGCTTGAAATAAGAAGACTTCTCATAGAAAATTGTTTCTACTCTTTAACTGAATTTTATTGTAAGTTGGGTTGAAATGTCAGCCGAAGCTGCCTACGGATAGTGGTGTTGAAGTCGCTCACCAAGTCTTTTATTTACATATATATATACAGTTGTATTTATTATTTATTATTAAGGATCGACTTGTCCTATACCGCATTGTACTATATTTTACTTCAATGGTCCAAAGGATAAATATATTAAGATATAACAAATATTTCCGGTATATCAGACATTACATTCCACAACACAACAGCAATGATTGTGTGGTGAGAAAGATTTGAAGGAGTTGGAACGAGTGGCAGCGGTATAAGAAGAAAGAATAGGGTAGAACATAATACATACATACACATACATAATACATACACACAGATACAAAGGGTATTTGATAATTTAACTTATTCATTAAAATTATCTGAAAGTATTTATTATGAAGAAAACATTTCCAAATAATATTTTCAATACATCTTTAGGTTTCTGATATTCTAAATAATTTCTTTATTAAGTCCTGGCATAATTAATTTATCAATTGTCAAAGAATTGTCACTCAGAAGTTCCCCGGCTTGTGTTAACCTAACATAAAGAAGAACACAGGTTTATTTTATTTAAAATTCATTACAAATTACCATTTTTAAACATTGCAATATATTTCGACATTTGCAGATGAGATATGACGATAATAATCTTTAGGATAAACATCATGTTATTTCTCTTGTCGCTTTGTGATTTCAGTAAAAGTATATTTGGAATTTATGTGTTTAAAGATAATTTTTAATTCATTTCTGATTTTGTGTTATACAGACACCTTTTTCAGTTGCTTCGCACAAGTATCAACACTAGAATTACTACCGCATATTTAAACTATATTCCTGATGTGAACACCAATATAAAAATTAGTTCAACGCAAGAAACGAAGGAAAATTCAGCGACAGGTGACGAGGATTCACCTTCCTTTCTACGTAGAGATCATGTGCCGTGTTTTTCGACACCCTTGAAGATTGTTTATGAAGCTGTACTAACTCAGAGATCGTTCCCCAGTAAATAGAAAATCGTACGGGTCTGGACCAAACAACCTAGTCACCGACTATAGGCCTATAGCATTCTTAAATAATTTTTCTGAGATTATCTAACTAATCATCAGTTGTTTGTAGAATATAAAGACCTATGTATTATCTGATACTTACGCAGCCTATACTGGAGTACCTCAGTGCTTGAATCTTGGACCGTTTCTATTCATTATGTTCATGACTTACGTATGCGAGCAACTTAGTGCTGAGTGTTTGCTTTATGCTGACGACACCTAGATTATTGCCGGCACAAATATCTTTGAAGATTGCGAAGGATTACAACATGACCTGTACATGCTTTTCGACTGGTGCGCAAGTTATGATTTTTTGCTTAATATTAAAATATGTAAGGCAATGACATAGACTCGCAAATCTGCTGTATTATCGGCTTGGGAAAACCTGTTTTAATACAATGAAGGATATTTATTTTGCACCTACTATTAAAAGTAATTTTCTAATTTTATCCAATCATATTTCACAATTGTCTGTCTCTCAAACTAGCAATTCTCATTTAGAGAAATATATTTCTTAGAAATGATTGTTTTTAAAAGCACGTTAATTTTGCAACTGCTGCTTTGTTGTTTCTTCCGCTGTTTCTTATCGAACTTTATTACGTCATCGGGTGACTATAGACCCATCTCGCATACGATATACCATCTTTTTTTCTTATTTGGATTATTACTTCATCTTATTGAAAATGAAATATCTTCTCTAACGAATATCATTAATGTTTGCGCTTAAAATACTTTAATCTATCCAGAAGACCATTGTCTATATTATTCAAGGGAACAAAATCAGATAACCTGATCAAGTTTTGATTCATAATTTCAGAGGAAGTGAAGCTCTTGTTTTGCGTTTAAACCTATCCCAAGTAATGATATGAACGTATCTGGACTTTATTGGACAAATTTTATTAAACCTTCTACATTTTCCTTGTTATTTCTAAAGTCAACGTTATTTCGATTACAAAATATTAATCCTTGAACCCATACAAACCTAATGCCTATATCTACATGATTAAAGCCTATGTATGATATAGATTTCTATCCACATTATTTAGATTTTTATTTATTCAAAGAACGTACAGCGCTCTCTATTGATAAACAGACGACATACATAGGTCAGAATTAGTAGCTACGGAGGTGCGGCCATAGGGAGCTATTATCAAGTAGCTGGTAAAGTAATGCAGAAAACTGTTGCAATCTTTACTGTTATTACGTGGATTGTATTGTATCAAAGAATTTCAATTCTTAACTATAGGAGGGAGCACTAAGCGTAACATTAAAGAAATAAAGAATATGAAAGAAAAGTTTTAATCTTCTTTAGTAGGTAATACAGATATCCAGGATGCCATAGGGACCTACATATAATCCTGTTTCCTGTGTTGATCGTTGATCTACATCCGATCAACGATCAACACAGGAAACACACGTAAAAAGATGAGGTTGTAGCGGAGAAATTACGATAATTTTCAGTAGTGGAAACCTTAATGTATTTGTATCAGACTTTCTTTTTTTAAGAAAATAATTTTATTTCGAAAACATTCACCGTAGATTTCTATTTTATTTATTAAAAGGTGTACCCGGTAATCTTGTAACTTAATTCTTTGAAATTATTTATGCATTTATTAAACAACTATTTCGCGAATGAATATTGACCCGTATATTTAATACCAATAACAATATTATATCGCAAACTTCCCACTTAGTTTTCATACCCACCCACATTCCATGACGTTGCAAACAAAGTGAAAATTGCGTCGTCCAGAAATTTATTCGACGCCCCAAGCAACGTGAAACTAACGTTAAGATATGACGTCATATTTTCTGTGACCTTAGGCCATGATTTTTACGTTGCTATTGCTATCTATATAACGTAAATCTAACGATTCACCTTACTAAAAGATGACGTGAATATAACATAACCTTGCTGGTTGGGTAAATGGTCGCAAATATTGATATCGCGCCAAAAATAAAAACTGCGTGTAACTGAATGACCCTAGTCGTATCCCTCATACAGTATATTTAATATTTATTTATTGCCCAACAGGTCAAAGCCCAATAACAAGACAAGAAAAAATGACGAACTAAAACGCATAAGTACACGTTGATGGCATAAACTTTACCTAAATTAACATATGTTACAATATAAACAAACGTGATGGTAACAAATTAACAACATCATACAAATACTCCAAATACAAATACTAAATGTATAGCGCTTCATCTCAGTATCTGACCGATCTGAACAAGTGAAATGTAACAACAGCCACATATGATAAACTTATCTGTTTTCTCATTAATTGCCTCATTACAATTAAAACAAGACATGTTGACAATCTCAACGAAGAAACCGAATGCTACAAATGTTTGTGTATTGATATTCAGGAAAAAAAAGACGGGGACACACTTCACACCAACCGGGCCGATAACCGGTGACTAGCTAGACGAACAAGATGACCGCAGACTAGGAAGTGGGTTTGCAAAAAGCATAGGAATATAACAATACAAAATAATATATCGAAAAAATATACCATTCAATCAACAATTAAAGTAAAGTTCTGTGTATATTCATTAAATTGTGATATTTTGCGAAGATATATGTATGTATGTAGAATACTGCACCCTACACCCAATGCGTATAAGGGGATGATTATATATATATATGTAGAATACTGACCTAAACATATATATAAACATATAAGAAAATAACGGAGTGCAAATCCCGGGTAGAAAAATCCAGAAAAATGCTTACCGGAGTAAAAACTACTGATGTATAATTCCACCACAATATAAACAAACACTAGTAAAACACCTTAGAACAGAATTCACAATTAGATGACCATTAAATAGACAGAAAAGCCACTGAAACATTAACGAATGAAATCATTTATTATATATCGTCAGAATTGAAACATAACCGTCCAATATAGATAGAAAAAATATACGTATATAAAAGCCAACTAGCTCCGTATAATTCGATTGCACAAGCTTAAAGATTTCCCGCAATTCTGTACTTTTATGATATAGTTCTTTGCTCAATTCCCTTAACTGTAAGTTCACAGCTGAATAAATTATCACTTCCTACCGCTTCGGAGCATCTCAGACGTCAGCTCATATCCTATCGCAAACAATGCCGCTTCCCGTCCCAAGTTCCAATTCTCTTCGACTCAGAAGCGGCGTTTGTGTGTTAACTTTGGCTGCATCCGATAAATACGGAATTAAGTAGGATAGTACCTATATCTAAATATCTAATTAAAGTATAAATTCTGCTGTAGAATTCATAATCGTCAAAATGGCGTTGATGTTACGAATTTTAACTAAATTATGTAAAGGTATAAATACAATGCGACCCTGAGAAATGAATATGAAGTAGCTCAATTGATATTTCATCGAAATGTAAATAACTATAGATCTACGACATTATTACCTAACTTCTCTATCGTCCTAGACCCTATAATATATGAGACCATATTCAATAACATTCGATCACACATATCTACACATACAGTGCTTTTGTTTGTAACATTACACATAGGTATCTCCTACAGGTGACGTTAAGCGACATAGTAGGCAACCAGCTAATCGTCAGTAAAGATCTATGGCCAGTGTAATTACCCCACTACTATCAACAAATTACCTCTGGCTAGCACGTTTTAAAGGATCTAGTACAGCCATCTCAAACTCAAAGTCATTGGTGGGCCAAAAGCATGAAGATCGTAGACTAGATGGGCCGCAAAACCTAACCTTAAAGAAGACAAACTACTGAAAATCTTAACGAAAAAAAGTACTACTACAGGACAAGTATATTTACTAAATTTCCAATAAAAAGGATGAAAAATAGCCCAAAATTAAGCATTTTTGTCATACTTTCGACAATATCTAGACAGTTCTAGGCAGCCGAAACGCGTGAAGTTTTGCAGAGATAGTTAGCCATATATGCTCAGCACACGCTGAAAATTTCAACTGTCTAGACCCTCTGGTTCGGTCTCTACGCTCCTCCAAAATTCCTCGATGTTACTTCAAAATTGACTATTTTCTTCACACATTTTGGCTAATATCTCGGAAACGGTTTGAGCTATCGGAATTTGGTTTTCACCAGTCGCCTCGCGGCGTAGAGAAACGCCGATGATTTCGCTCAATCAGGTCAAACATATCTTGGGAAGATTGTGTACATAATTTCTATAATTGTGGACGTTTGTTAGGCGTCAATATTACGTTGCAATTGTAACGTCCAAATATAGTCATTATAATGACATGAAACTTTACGAGATTTTTCGGTTTTATAACGCTATTCACTCAAAATCGACGTCATATTGACGTGGTTGTGCTGACTGGGAATGTTTCGTTTAAAGATATTATTTTGTTGTAATGTTGTTCGCAGAAAACTTTTTTTTTTGAAATATATGAAATATTTGGAACGTTATGTATGAAATTATATTTGTTACACAGTTGTTATTTTCTGTGTACTATAAAGCTAGGACGAAATGAGTTTTGTACCTTACAATTAAGTTGTTTTTTTTTTTTACTTTCTTTGTATTTAATTTGAGAAAATCTTTCTAATACGTATCAGGCCATAAACTCATGCTGATATACGGTGCTAACGCGATTAAATCTTTGACTCCTCCCATTTTGTTGTTCTTATATAGAACTCCGGCTTGCTTACAATTAGACCTCGCCGCAAATTCAAAGCACGTCTCATACAAACACAGACGGTAACCCATGCTTAATATTGATAGTGTTGTGTCAGCTTCCTTCCCAACTAACATTTAATTAAATTGAGTGTTCCAAAATAAAGTCCCCGGTTCGCATATTAACTTTCCAAATGAAATTGTAACTTGCCAGAGGATCGTATCTATCCGCGAGTGTTTGTGTCCCGCGATTGTTTGGAATCGTGATGGAATCTTTTGTGTTATCGACTTGCTATTTCTTTTATCACAATAATAATTTATATACAGAGTGAGTTTTCTTTCAGATGTTTAGCGTGGGAATCTCGGCAATCAGCGGAGATAGGGGACGATGGAATGGGGAAAGAATTGCAGTTTTACGAGCTCAATCGAATTAGCCTTTTGTTTTATTCGAAAAAATCCACGGCTAACTTGATATCTCGAAATAACTGTTTTCTTGTTATTTCGTTTAGTGCCTGTAGCTATGCTAATATTGACTTTAGAAAAGAAGTGTAAATGAGAAAGTTGTGGGTAAATATGTGCTGAATAAGATAGTCTCATCGATTTTTTTTAAAATTAAAGCTATAATTTTTGAGATATGACAAAAAAGTGGGTTTTTCCTAATCTAAACCATAGTCGGCTATGACTTCATAAAAAAGGCATTTTTTCAATGATTCCAAGGATATAACACTTGACATAATTCTTTTTACAAATAAATAAATTATAGCTATTTTCCTCTATTAATCTCTGAACTCTTCACGTAGTAAGCCATGGAAACAATTGACAGATGAGCCTGTGCTATTCAGCACATATTTACCTACAACTTTCACCTTTACACCTTTTTTCTAAAGCCAATAATAACAGAGCTACAGGCACTAAACACTAACCAGAAAATAGTTTTTTCGAGATATCAAGTTAGCCGTACATTTTTTCGAAAAAAACAAAAGATTTATTCGATTGCGCTCGTAAAACTGCAAATCCGAGATCGCCATGCTAAACATCTGCAAAAACTCAGCTTGTTTAATGAAATATGGCGCATTACAAAAAGTTATTTATCCCAAGCTTAAAATTATATTATATATTTTGAAATCCATTGTTTCGTTATGTTATGTTTTGTATAACTTTGAAATAAAAGAAGATCGAACTAATGTACATGTAATATTATATTGTATTAAAATATATATTGCTATCATCTGCCAATGTTTATCATTTAGCTAAGAAATCGCCTTGTACAGCAAAGAAACATTCTTAAACCTCTAAATATAATATTTTCATTTCATTTCCGAATAAACGCAATCAGCCTTTACCATGGAGCTATGAATTTAATCCTAGTGTAGGTGCCACAATCACTCTCTAAATTTACCCAATTGAAAAGCGCAGACATACAAACACTTAAGAGGGGATCTCAGGTGGCGATAGCTACAATCTATAGTAGCGTTGCAAAGAGCGTTTCATAATTGTATCAATTTATGTCTGTCAGAATTATAACATATATATACGAACTGTCAAGGGTCTGAGGCACAATGAAACCACTTAGAGAAAAGCGTATGCCCGACATATGTACGTTGATTCCTAAGAAAAAAAGTGGTTGAATTTGAATAATGTTCGCGTAAAATGTACGGTAATTCTGTTTCTTCAGGTGATGGATTTGTAAAATATAGTCTGCAGTAAGATATTTAAGAAATAAGCAGTATCTTGAAATAAATATTAAGTAAATGTTCTTTTTTTGTAAGCAATTTTAATAAATAAATTATCTGGTGTTAAAATTTGAGTAAATTCGAAGTATTTCAGTCCAAAGAAATTACTGATCTTGTTTAAATCTTTTGCAAAGCGATGTAGGATGTTCTGGAAGTATGAAACTCAAATCACCATTCAAGATACAATCAACTTCTTAGTCCTCTGCCTTTTTATCGTTAAGTATGGATCGTTCTGTTTTGCTATCCAATTTTTCCTTTGCATTATCAGCCTCTTAATATTTTGCTGTTGCATACCCCTTTCTGTCCTTTTTTCTGTCCTTTGCCTCTCCTCTAGGATCTAAGGCTTTGGGTTCACATGTTGTATTTCGCCTCGATGAATAAAGTATACTTAACATATCTCGTTTCTTTTCGTTGGTGTACGACACTTTTCCATTACTAATGAACGATAATTGAAACGTTTGACAGTTTTAAATTTCATGGCTACCTTATTTAATATTAAAATGTGTTCTTGGTCAATAAAACCGTAATATCAAAACTTTTCTCAACATGTTATACATGGTTGAAATCAGAAAAAAGAACTCGTTTTGACGATGTTAAAATCCAATATGGCGCCGGTAAGAAATAAGAAAGTTGATGATGGCCAGATGGAATTGAAACGTCATATAAAAATTTCGAATACACTATTAGATAGAAGATCAAAAGTGACCTTGACAATGTGTTTTTAGTTTGCCTCTGCAAGGCCGAATAAAGTGCTAAAGGTAAAGGAAGAAAATGTTTTTTTTTGTTTTTAAAAAAAGTCTCAAACGTCATTTGTCACAGGCTTATTTTTTCTTCGGATTCATAACAAACACAAAATTGAGCAACTTTGCCAAATCTAAACCTACCCTCTATCTCCAATAATAAGCGCGATCCAAATGACGAGGGTCTAAAATGAATCAGCCCTGTATATGCTCAAACCATCTTAGTTGGCCCTTCGCAATTTCTTCTGTTATAGCTTCTATCTTTAAATTCTCTCTGAATGCTTCATTTCTTATTGTAGATCTTATAGTATTTTCTTCTATTTTCCCCCCCTTGTTCACCACTTACTTAAATTGACGATCCCAAGTTTTCCACTTTAATTTTTCAAACTCCTAAATTAATATAAAGGCTTTACTTCAATCGAACAAATAAATATGTAAGGATCGGCTATAAAAATGTTTTCTGATAGTTTTCCTGAGAGTTGTAATAATATTGTGGTTATATTTTTCAGGCAATCGTAAACATTTATATATATGACAATCTATTTACTACCGTTTGACATACATTATGATAATAAAAATTGTATTATTGATTAGAATATTAATATTAATATTAAGAAATGGGTACATAATATGGAGTATTATGCCTTATAATATTAGCTTTTAATATTATTGTTTGAAATAATAACTCCAGCACGTTATGGCCTATACTTTTCCACTTTATTTATATTAATTCGGAATTGCCCCAAAAACCCAACCATTATTACCTCTCTCATAATTAAGCGCCAAAATATTTTATAGTTTTTCCTAAGGGGAGTATAAAGTGTAGTTGAAATTATTGTTATATCTTTTGGTATCCCTCCCACTTGCAACACGGAAGATAATTGTATGAGCATAAACTGAATAAGCACGCTTGTCCGTGTTTGCATTCAATTCATGGTTAATGCACTCGATAGCTATAAGCTACAATTTGAAAGGGTTGCATAATTTATAAGTCTAATCAATCTTCCTTTCCCAATAATAACATGCTTATGTGTACATACTATATCGAAATGGGATGTGATAGCTTGTCTAAATAAAAACAATTCTAACCAACTTGTAAATGTTTTATGAAATGGGATATGATTGAGATAGAAAGCAAAAGAAAAAGCTAATATCCAAAACCTTTAGATATTGATCGTTCGTCTTCATCAAAAAGCCAAAGTGCCGGTAAGGGAAATAAATAGCTCCACAATCTGGAAGGAAAAATATCTATTATTGTAGCCACGATATTATACGATGATTTGAAGCGATCATTTCTCGTTTATTTCTTTAAAATTACAAAAGGAAGTTTCGTCGCTGGCTAGAGGTTTAACATAGATTGGATGCTGGGTGTTGATTGCGAGGAAAGATATGTTTTGGAGAAAATTATTTTACAAATCCCTTTCTCACGTTATGAGAGCTGTGATTTATAGGCATGACGAAGCATACTTCTTGCTAGATTAAAATTTTGCGTTTAAGTAAAATCACGTGAACCTTCCATTGTAGATTAAATATTAAAATTTATTAAAGTACAAAGGAGATCTACGAGGTGTGTAAATTAAGTAATCAGGCGTTTTGTTTCCGGGTCACCCACGAACACCCACCAGTAGTGACACGTTCCAAAAAAATTTCATTATTTTCAATCAATTCCAAAAAGTTTGAAACTGCAACACTTCTGTAAAATATTTATTTGTTATCCATGGTTTAATTCTATAAATTTTTGGTATCCCCTTTGAATATGCTTAACAACATTTTGTAGTTATCGAGGAGTAATTTCATCACAAGTTTTCTTGTATTCTTGTACAAAATCGTTTTGTAGTTCTTGGCCGCGATTTGTAGCCCTTACATTTAAGCAAACCCCGTAGGTATAAATCCAAGGAGGTCAGGCATTACCACCGATAGTAAAAGGCCCAAGTGCTCTGACGTCACGCGTTTGTTACGTCAGCATTGCTAGGTGAATGCGCAGTGAGAAGTGATGGGAAGCTCTTTGTTACAATGGTTTATACGATCTATTTTTCGATTCGATGGAATATGCCAAGAATTACACCGGTCCACAAAAAGGAAAGATGTTAAATATTTCTGATTATCGATCTATATCAGTATTGTCAAACTTCGCTAAAGCATTGGAACACCTTATGTATTACAATATTTATCGAAGCGTTCTACCATTTGTCTCTTTGAGACAACATGGGTTTATGTCTGAAATATCCACAACAACTAACTTTGCTTCAATAATATAATTTGTAGGTAATGATCTGAATGTTGGCGGACAAGTTGACGTCGTATATATTAATTTCTCATCGGTTTTTGGCACCATCATCACTATTTAGCCATCAAATTTTCCTCTATAAAGCTCTTTTGGCAAGTCACCTAAACTGTTATACTTATATTATAATGGATTTTGAACACATGAGGTTCTTGTTACGTCTGGAGTACCACAGGTCTCCATTTTGGGACCGCTGCTCTTTGTATTGGTTTTAGATTGTTTCTTTGAGACCTTACCATGTAAGACTCTTGCATATGCCGTTGACTTTAAAGTGTTTTCGAATATTGACTCCATCAATGATGGGAGACCTTAGGAATGTGTTAGTTATGTATTTGCATAGTCTTTAGAGAAACCCTGGAAAATGTACTCATGTCTCCTATACTCGTAGGAAAAAAGGAATTTCTACGTCGTACAACGTGGGTGACCCTCAACTTCCTAAGCGTGATACTATGGGGGACTTGTGGGTGATGTTTGATAGTCAACCATCCTTTGGAGGTCATATTTGTCATATGTGTTTCTCTAGTGCAGCCATGCTCGGATTTTTTATGCACCTTAATGATCCGGACTTACTAAGGCCGCTATAGTTTGCATATGTTATGAGCCGACTTGAATATGCATCTATTATCAACGTTATCAGGATTCAATTTAAAGGCTAGAACGCAGACTTTTTTCGTGGTGTATATCCTGCAAGGAACATAGACCATAACTCCAGCGCCATCATATGTCTCTCTGACGTTTTCTTTACATACTTACACATTGTCGAGTGGAGTGTGTTTACTTGCTTTTTGAATAGTCTTTCATGGTCCTTGGCGATTTTCTCGTAATGATACGTCTTTTTGCACAGTGCCAACCAGAACTAATTTTTCCATTATGAATGATATTTTTATTATTAGTAAGTATTGATTGTCGTGTAACGTACCTTTATGTAATGTTATTGGGGTTTCTTGTTGATCGTATAAAATGTATTATTATTAAATATAGCCTGGTATTTACACACAAAAGTATTACTAAAACAAATAATTATATATAGATTTAATAAAATTTCACCCCAATAATTTAATTAAACGGTAACAACGGAAGCGGGATAATTGGAAACACTAAATAAAATTGCACAACCAAAATTCTATACGTACATATGCGTTATTTTAATATGTCCTCTCATAAAACTTGCGAAATATTATGTTACTCAAATACAAAATATTGCATAACATTTTTGGTTCCGATATCTCTACAGATCAACCATGTAAACTATGTACTCACATTAATTGTAACAATTGTGTTTTATCATCAATTATAATACAAATAGTAATGTCATCACCCAATCGTCATCACCTCTCGAACCTGTGCAATGTTATGAGTGGGTCGGTATTTGAATTATTGTAGTATCTTTAAGTTGATGCATTAAGCAGTCTCTATACCTAAAGTCATTAATTTCTAAGATATTTTAAAGTATTTTTAAAACGTGAGATTTTTGGAAATTATTTGTGTATAACAAGTTAGTCATTCAAAAATGACAGTTAATGTTTAATACAACTACAAAATACAAACATTTATAACTTACACTTACACTATAGATCGGGATATAAGAGTAACTTTTATCTCTTACTACCCTTAGCTGCTGTCATTAGCGCTATATTCACTTCCGATTACTATGTTGCCACTTATTTACATATGTCGGCGTCGGTAAAATACATATCTATCTGTCTATTAGCGTCAACTGCTGTCAATCGTTATCGTCGTAGTTTTAAAATATTTTTAGGTAAATTCCACATTAATTTGTTTATGTATAGTTGTACAAATCGCTCTTTTCAGAACGCTTCCCTCTTTTTAGAGCGTGCACGGGGTAATATGGATATTTCTTCTTGATTTTTAGAAATTCTATAACCTATACATTTAATTACAGTTTTCACTGCATTAATGAAGCCTGTAGGAAGAAAACGGCGTAAGGCAGAAAAATTTAGCCTGAAGGAGGAGTGTATGATTGCAAATGTTTCAAATTATTTTAATAAAACTATGAATGTGAGTGCTGCCGTTCAAGGAGCAAGTAAAGCTTTGGATTGCTCAGGGCGTACAATATATAATATAAAATAGGAGCAACAAACTGGTACATTAATCCGAAATAATATACAGGATGTTCCATTTAAGAAAACGTATGTTTGGTTCACCCTGGTGATATTAAAATAATTTGAAAATAGTAAGTTTAAAACTGTCTACAATTTTTGTAAATAACTTTTTTTGATGTCGTATATGATAACCCAACTAGCACCAAAGTAACTGAAACCGAGACGGGAACCTATTTGAAGTAGCTTATACGTAATCGTGACTATAAA
>JARFOC010084966.1:0-14240 GCA_031763485.1 Osmoderma eremita
CTCGTACACTGTAAAAACTTCTAAAAACTTGCTTGTCGGTCGGAAACTTTTATGTGGCCACGAGTGTACATACATACAGTCTGACCTATTAGTGTGGCAAAGCTCGCTATATTCCTTATCATATAAGATATCAAAAAAAAGTTATTTACGAAAATTGGTGTGTTTCATATCACAGGGTGAACCAAACATACGTTTTCTTAAATGGAATAGCCTGTAAATTATTTCGGATTTAGGTTAATTTTATGCTTCACACCCGCAATATACAATTCCATTGAAATATACAACGTGTTTCAGAAGCTATGGTCAATTTTATATGCAAATCACTGTAGGTTCAAGATCTTGTATACTGCCAACAGCACAGTCTGACATTTCTTGTTTACAAACAGATTTCTGATATTGGTCCACTTTGATAGCAACGTGACATTTTTTTCAAAATTGTCAAAACTGAATACAGGGCGAGTCAAAATTCAATTACATTCATTTCTTAATCATTTTAAATGGATCAACCTGTATTTTATATCATAAAAAAAGAATAGTTTAGTGACTTTCATTTCTATTAAGCACTCTATATCTAAAGTCATTAATTTCTAAGATATATATAAAGCCTTTTTATAAAAGTGAGATTTTTTGAAATTATTTTAATATAACGAGTTAATCGTGGAAAGATGACAGTCAGACAGTCTTAAGTCTTCATTACTAGCTAGAAGATTAAGTAATTGGACCACATTTTTTGGAGGGACGAGTGAATGGTCAAGTTTATTTAGATCTTTTAGAAAATGAATTACCGTTGTTATTGGAAAATGTTCCCCTAAACGTTAGTCAAAGGATGTGGTATCTGCACGATGGAGCTTCATTACTTCCTACTAGGTTAATACACGACTATTTCGTTTAACGATGTACAAAGAGATAGGAACCAATTGAGTGACTAGCTCGACCACTGGAGTACATTAAAATTGACTTCTTCATGTGGTCATAATTAAGAAAAACTTTGAATAGCAAGCACAAGATCTCGAACTCAGAGTGATTTGCATATAAAATTGATTAATGAAGTTGTATAATGCAATGAAATTTGTATATTGGAGGTGTGAGGAACAAGCTTAATCGAGATAATATATGGGGTGTTCCATTTAAGAAAACGTATGTAATCATTTTAAAGTGTTAAGTTTACACTTTACACTGTCTACAATTTTCGTAAATAACTTTTTTTGATATATTCTATGATACCGAATATATCCAGGTTTGTCACACTAATACGCCAGCCTGTATGTTATAATTACTTTCTAATTGTTTAGATTAGCTATAAGTTTGTGTAGGTATAAAAGTAAATAAATTGCAATAAACCTAAAGTCTAACTCAAAATAAACCAATCCCCATTATGTACGCAATCAACCTACTCGCATCGCTAATAACTCTTGGCAATGCTGAGATCATTTTTTTGTTAATCTTGAATGTGACAATTATTGTGTTTTTTGTAGAGACAATAATTTATCTGATCATCATACACAAATTATTAGAACAACAATATCGCTTTGGCATACTGTTGCGGATCAATATGTACAGAAGTACAAATTCTGTGAGAATTCTCTAAATATCTTTAGCAACTTACTAACCAATGAAACATGGCTGTCTGTCTAGGAATTGGATTATCCCGACACTGCATGTACAATATTTTTAAATATTTTCATGTAGTACCACAATGTTTCTTTTCTATTCTTAAAATGTAAATTAAATAAACCAAATAACATTCTTTTAATCACGTCTGAAATTTTACAAATGAAAAACACTTTATTATTCCTTAAAGATATGAGTTCACAGTATGCTGCGTTTATTTCTGATTTAAAAAAAATATGAACAAGTCTATAAAGATTTCCTGTAAAAAAAATTGGCTTCAGAACAATGAATTGCTTATTAAATCATGTTCAAATAAATCCAGAGCTATATCGTTTATAATTAGAAAGAATACCAACACTATTAAATGTTCCACTATACCTGATTGTGGAGACATATATAAACTATGTAGTCATTTCAATAATTTTTTCACAAATTTGCCAAACAGTATGATATCTGATAACAAATTATTTGACGATAAACAGATCTACTGGTCTTTAATTAACAAATACTTAAAAGTTGCATCACATACGAATTCCTTTTTTATTGATTCTGTACTTGAAGAGGATGTTGACACTGTTGTTACAAATATGAACTCTACTTTCTGCACTGATTATGATCAGATTACATCATTTATCATAAAATATTCTCTTTATTTTATTATAAATTTAGTTATAAATAAAGTAAAAAACAAAATTTCTTGATTTTCACGATGAAATATCAGTTAACGAATTTCAACTTAATCCAAATGTTTGCAGTATTGATGCATCAACCAAATTTTTAAGCTTAATTTTAAGTGGCACTTTAAATTGATCCTTCCACATAGAATCCCTATGCAATACACTATCTAAAACATGCCATATTTTAAAACAGCTAGGTACTTCTAATAAAGAAACACTCAAAACTTTTTATTTTTCAAATTTTATAGCGTGTATGCGCTATGGTATTATACATTGGGGCATGTGTCCTAATTCAAATGGAATTTTATTAATACAAAAAAAAGCAATTAGAACAATTTTTAACATGAATTATATGGATTCATATAGACGTACTTTTAAAGAAAATTCAATATTTACTTTTTATGATTTATATACTTGTGAAATATTATGTTATGTTTGTAAGTATAAAGAAGAATTTTCGCTTAATATTTACTCTCATCATTATGCACTACTAATTATTTCATGCCTCCTTCTCACAGGAAAACAATTTTCGAAAAAAGTCTCTACTATGTAGGCCGTAAATTTTATAATCATTTCCTTAATCATATAACTAATTCTGCCCTTCCACCGGATACGTGAGTGGTGAGACCAGCACCACAACCACCTGCATCAAGATTTTGAACGAAATACCTTCACACATTACCTCGCAATCACGCAGATACGCACTAAACTGGTTAAGAACAATGCTCATAGAAGAAACATTCTACAAAACAGCAGAATTTCTAAACTGTGATTTAACGCAATGATGCTACGAGCAACAGTCAAGCACTACAGACGACAGCCAATATTCTTTTTACCGATGAGGTCTGGTTCACACGAAATGAAGTGTTTAATTTGCACAATACGCATGTGTGGACCGACGAAGATTCTCATGCTATTATGGAATCCAGACATTAGGTACGTTTTTCATTGAACATTTGGATGAGTATTTTGAGCGATAGGTTACTAACTAGGTCCGCTTGTTTTACCAAACGGAATAACAGGCGCTGCTTACCTAAATTTATCTAAACACTGCAGAACACTGCACTGCACACTGCAGAACTTTTGGACGAAGATGGCTAGAGAGGACCGGACCTGCGAGATCGTCTGGTTTCTTTCTTTGGTGATATTTGAAAACAGTAGTTTACACTACAGTACCCAATCCGAATCAATGCGGACATTTTCGAAAGAGTTCAAAGGTCCTTGTAGCAGAGATGTCGTGTTCGCAGCGAAATGGAAGAAATGCGCTTTGAACATCTCATTTGTTGTTTGTTCATCAACTACATTGTTTGTTTGTACATAATAAGAAAGTGGTGTAAACGCAAAATTTGTCGTATATCCAAAACCGTCCATTTGCGAACCGATGTATATTAAGGCTTTTCTGCATATTTTGTGTCATACTTTCCTCTCTCGTTGTTTGTGATAAATATCCTGTATAGGGTATTACAGCAATCGAGAAAATCTTATAGTTTTTTTACTTATAAAGAAAATTTCGTAAGACGTGTTAAAATTAGGATACATCTCGAAGCTCTTAGCGAAATTGGAAATAAAGGAGATAGGGCAGTGATCATTGGTGAATTTTTGAGGAGTTCATTCCAACCATCAACTCTTTTGAGAAATGATTGCACTGTAAATCAATTTAATCGGCTTCATGGATAACCAATGTATACAGTTTAGAAGTGTTCGCGATTTATTTAAACTTAAGGTCGCCGATGAAGTTAACAATATAGCCTATACGGCATTATAAGCCGTGGATGACGAAACGCAAAACTTGTATGCATTACTGTGCAACAATTCAATAATCTGAAAAAAGTATCCTGCGTTCTCACCCAATAAATATATAAAATATTTGGCGACAAGTTTCTGTAAAAGCCCGCGACTATTTCAGGTATGAAAAAGAGAGAACGAAAACTCCCGAATCTGCCGCTCTCAGTCAATACAAAGACACCCACTTTCGTATCGCTATTTCAGTAGCGGATTAAAACGCGAGAGCTAAGGTATGTATGTATATTCAAACGCATGCTAAGTGAATACGTATACAACGAGACTGGCGTTATTTCAAGAAAAAACTAGAGGGCGCCAGCGCGTACGCTGTGTACAAGGAGTTTCTTTGCAGCACCAGTTTCATCAACATCAAACGAATTATATAGTGGAAAGGGAAAATGATGAATCTCTTTGAATTATTGTATTCTAGGTGTTGGACTAAGTTACCAGCGTTAAGACATTTTAAAGTTGTTCAGGTACACTCAGGTTGCGCCGTAAATGTTTTAAGAAACAAAAGACAGGGCTACACGTGCTTGGTCTCTTTTTAATTGTATTTGGCAGAAATTTACTTCACAAAGTTAATGTATGGAAACCTTTACACACGTATGCCCATATTGGAACGGGGAATTGCTTTGTGAGTGGCAACCGCGCATTCTAGCCTCACTGACAACGAGAGATATCCAGTCGCAGTGTATCATAAACCGCGTAAGGGTATACACGCATGTCCGTTCAATCACGTCATACTGCGTAATTTTTCCTTACTCTCAGGTTATGGTAAAGAGTACAGTTTGTTATATTCATTTTGCAGCTGCTATGCCATGCAAGACAATGAAAAAGTAATTCTAATTAGGAAAATAACCAACGATTCTTATTAAATTTAATAACGGACAAATAAACTCTACAATTATACAAAATAAATTGAAATTGTAACAATGTTACTTTACGCAAGGTTCGAAAATCCCCCCACCCGGAGCCAAACAATAGCCGAGTCTATCCTAAAACTTCCGCCTCATTGCCTCGAGATTTTTAGGAGTTATTGACACAAAAATTCTCAACAGTTCTACTTGCAACGGTTGCAAGCGTGCTGTTGTTGCAAATCTGTAAAGGTTTTATTTGACATAACCCCACTGAGAAAAATCGTAGGCATTTAGATCGGATGATCTAGGTGGCTATTTTATCTTACCCTTCCCGGCACGATCTGGAAAGGTGTTTTCTAAAAACTCCTGAAATAATCTGGTGGTATGCGCGGGACAACCGTCTTGCACAAATTGCATCAAAATCGAGGTTCAGTTGACGGACAGAGAGAATAATTTGCGTTCGTATCAAATCCAAACATTTAATTCCGTCGATGGCAAATGGTCCTATAATGTTACCACTCAAGATAGCCGCCCAAACTGTTTCCGGAGTACTGAGTTTTTACATTCCAGACCAGATGTTGATATTCTCGAGACATCGCACGACTGAGGGATTATGCTTGCCATGACGTGGAAAGGAGGACTCGTCGGAAAAGAATATATTTTTTTGTAAAATATTCGTCTTTGTTAGCCCTTTTCACCACGGACGCACAAAACATCACTTTTGCAAAATTTTCCTCGAGAAAAATCTTCTTGCAATTTTGAAGTAAACACGACTCTGTTAATAGGGACATTTCCGGTGGCGCCACCTATACGTGGCTAGAGGCACATCCTTTGCCGACTTCTAGTAAAAATTTCATGACAGTTGGTTCACTGGAAGCGAAGTTATAGCGTCTCAAATATCTGTATGTTTTTGTCGTCGGTACAAAAATGAGCATCCAACAAAGAGCCAATATTACGTGATTGTTTAACCTGTGGCACAGTTCATGAGTAGTATACGCGCTTTAAAAACGATCGTGAAAACATTAATCACGACCCCCACGTCGGGCAGCCGAAATTCGGGATTACGCCAGAGAGTATCGAAAAAGTGCGTGATTTTCTCAAACTTCAGCCAAAATTATCGTTGCGCTTTATGGAAATGAAATTGGGAATGTCCAAAGATTCGATCCATCGCATTTTGACCGACCCCTTGAGCTATCGGAACGCCGCACAAGTTGACTGACGGCCAAGAATTGCTCAGAATCCAACATTGCAAGGATATCGTTACACAGGCCAAAAAGGACGAAAACTTCCTTTACAATATTGTTACTGGTGACGAAACGTAGTGTTTCCAATACGATCCGGAAACAAAGTGCCAAAGTTCCGCATGGAGGCCAAAAAACGAGCCGGCAACCAAGAAATCTCGCTTTGACAAGTTAAAAGTGAAGATAATGCTCATTTGTTTTTACGATCCAAAGGGTATTGTCCATCATGAGTTCGTTTCACCGGGCACAAAGGTTAACGCGCCATTTTATCTTGGCGTGAGGAAGGGAGTTGGCGTTTGTTGCACGATAATGCGCCGTCTCATCGATCGACACTCATCACCGATTTTTTGATCAAAAATCGCATTTTATTGGTCAACCATTCCCCATATTCGCTTGATCTGGCTCCGCGCGACTTTTATCTGTTAGGAAAACTGCATTTGCCAACGAAGGGCTTGCGTTCTGCTGACGTTCCGGCCATCCAAAAGGCGTGTACCAACATTCTCAAGGACCTAAAATCCTCATTTGAAATGCTATTAAGTCGTGCAAATCAGCGTATCGAAGCGGAAGGGGACTATTTTGAATAAAATAAATCAATTTTGCCGAAGAACTCTTTTTTTGTTCTTATTTTAAAAAAGGTCCTGTTTACTTTGAGACAGACTGTGTACATCTGAGCATACGTGTGTGTAATATTGCATAATGCAAGAAATTGGCAACGTTTATTATGCCTTTGTAACTGCTGTCTTTTTTTGCAATATTTCTTGAATTTGAAATCAAATTAAAGTGTTCATTTATATACTTGATTTGACTTCAAAACACTTAATAACATTTTTCCATACATGCGGAATCCTTAAAACTGTATATTATTATATCCTGTATTTGCCATGCTATGTTATTTCCGACAGTAGTCCTGCTAGAAATCCATGTCAATACGAGTTATTGTTTCTTTTGAGATTCGCTGTTCTATTATGTACATATATCTCTACCTACCCTTTTTTCTTTTATTAAGAAAATATATATGTACGTACACGGTACTACATGTACACACTCACTAGATGTCACTTCCAAAAGGTCACATTTTTACATTAGATCTACGAAATGGCTTGTTTGATTTATTTGAAGTGAGTGTGATCTTTTTGGGATCGAGTATTTTGAGCGACTTGTTGTTAGCTGATATGTACGTTTTCACTTTTTCGGAGGGCCCTTTCCAGAATATAATAAAAGAAGGGGTATTTTGTTCTTTTACGCTTTATTTTAATTTTTCATCTACTCTTAAGGAAAATAGTTCTCCTGCCATCAGTCATTGTTGATCTTTCTCCACATTAAAATGGATATTTGGCACAAAAATGAGTCACTGAACACTGAATAAAAAACCTTTGATAATTTTCTGCCGAATACCAATTAATTACCTATAAAAGATAAGAGTTGCCTACATTTGTATAAGTTTGGGTATTCAATATCTCTCTTCACCCTCTGTGCGACGCTATTGCAAAACGAGCTCAGTGTCCTCTTACGTTACTTGCTTTCCTTCGATCGTATTAATCCTTTATTGCTTGTTCTGTATGCATTAAATGACTTGTCTGAGCAGCATTAAACTAAAGATTGAGTCGCGATTCTATGCGATACTATGTAGTCTACTGAACATAGTAATAACATAAAATATATAGTAATATATATACTAATCGTTACTCATATATAGTATGTCTGTAATATAAGTGGTATCAATATGACAGATATATGATGTGCTGAAAGAGTAGGGGAAACCAGGGTGAGTTGAGTATAGGGGCGAGTTGACAAAGGTGCTTATTTATTTCCTATTACGAAGTTGGCAGCCCTGAATATGATTAGTTACAAGGTTATCGACTCCGTCTACCGTGTAATATTGAGAGACAGGCTCTGCGTAGGCGTAGTATTTTGTGAGCAGCATAAGATTATTTTCTGTGTTATCATAATTATTTAATCTAAGTTTAAATAATATTACTTAAGGGAATAAATTAAGTGTGTGTTATGTTTAATAGTGCATTACTTTGCGTGTAGCTGCAATATGTCTATTGTATGAAATTCTAGTATAGTTTTTATAAAGACGGCGTCGAATGACAGAAGCATCTGTGGAGTTAGTTGACGGTAAGCAGTATGGGTTAAGTTGACGATACGGTCAACTCACCCCAGTTTACTTTTTCATGTGACCGTTAAAAATACTGTTATACAGACAGACTATTTTTATATCAGTAATGAGGTTTATTGAAATTATTTACTGAAATAGAAATAAGAACGAACGTGGCATATTTCTTGCTTTTTAGGCACCTTATTATGGCTAGGCACTATGTACGGAAGTCCAATCGAGGGGTGGAACCAAAGCTATTGCATAGAGCAGTTAGGTTGGTGAAGGAAGAGGGAAAAACCATGTACAGGGTTGCAACAGATCTTGAAATACCCTTCAAAACACTTTCTCGGTATTGTAAGCTATACGATGAGAAGCGTGAGTCTATCTTTGATGTGCCATGCTACATGAAAGGAAAAACTTTGTTTACATCTGAGCAACAACAATTACTTGTTGATTACATGCTTAAAGCATCATCTATTTACTACGGCTTGACAACCAAAGAAGCACGGAGATTCGCCTATGATTATACAATTGCTCTAAATATTAAAGTTCCAGACAATGGGGTTAAGTTTAAACTGTCAAACTGTTTCGATTTACGACTTCCCTATTATTGCAAAGAGTGTTCTACCACGTACACTAACTCCAGGTAATATCACGGCAGGGTTTCAAATATCCGGAATTTCACCTTTCAATGCCAATATTTTCAACTACTCCGATTTTGCGAATGCTCAAGGAAATGATATAGGTCTAAATCTACGAAGTGGTTCGGGCAGTGCTGATATGGGATCTAAAAAACAAACGAACTGTAGTTCAATTTCTCAGATGGAAGTTGCTAGCACCTCACATTGTCAACAAAATAATTTGTTTATCACCAGTGGCTAGCACACAAGTGATTCCTACACCAGAAGAAATCAGGCCATTGCCTAGACCTGGACATCGTAAGATTAATAAAGCTGGTAGAAAGAGAAGGAAACCTGCTTTACTAACAGACTCACCAGTAAATCAGTTACAATTAGAAGAGGATTCAAAACGGCGTAGGCTGAAGCCAAAAAAAAGGGAGGAAAATTCTAAAGGTGTAACTGTAAAAGCACTTTTTGGAAAGACGAAGATAAGCGCTGATGTTAAGTTATACAAGATGAAATCTAAACGCGAGTCTTTTTCAGAAGAGGAAGAAACATATTGTCTGGTATGTGCTGAAGGCTATGGCAATTCCAACTCGAATGAGGTTTGGATACAGTGCATACAATGTAAAGGTTGGGCTCATGAGTCATGCACCAGTGGAAATTTGGGATTTAGAACATTACAATTGCTATGTTATAATTGAATTACGATGTAAAAGAAGTTGTATTTTTAACAAAATAAATCTAGGTAATATATATATATATATATTAAATGAGATCAAGAGTTAGGTATTTTTTTCCCGTAGCTTGACCAACCGTATAAACGATATGAAATAAAAATCCTAAGATTTTTATTTTATATTAAACGACAGTAACTATGTTATAGTCTACTAACCCCAACGCTATAACCAACTCACCCCAAGTGTGGGGTGAATTGACTGTATTGCAGAACAATTTTAAAACAATTATATTTCATATTGAGCACCGGTTTTTTTAAAATTTCAGTAAGTAGAAAGTGATCTAAAAAGGATATATTTAAATAAAAACTACTTTCATGTGTATTGTGTGTAATTTTATTGCTGAAAATCAGATTCACTAAAAATACTGTCAACTCACCCCGGTCTCCCCTACTTGGGACACCATATTGGGCCCTTTGTGCTACCTCCCCCGGCGGCGTCGCTACCCGAGCCAACCCAACCTGAGTATGAACTCGAGCAGTACGGCAGTCAGGCGTCACTGATGTCGCCTATACGAACACTCCCCCAGAATAGCAGCTCTCATTTGGACGAGCGTCGGACAGTCGCACAAAATGTGCTTCGCCGTCTCGTCTTCAATGTAACATCCACGGCAGAGGGGGCTATTAACTAGTGCCATACGATGCATGCGCTTTTTTGTGTGCAGTGGCAAGTTAACTTGGCGAAGGTTGCAACGCTTCCTTTAATAAAAGATGTACAATTTTGTCTTATTTGTTTACATTTGACATCTAACAAAAGTGAACGTGTCGCAGTGGTACAAAATAGGATAATCATTTTGTTAATTAATCTCATGTACATATTTATATCAACTGGCAGTTGTGCACTTAAAGAAAAATGATCCAACAATATTCTTTTTCTAAAAACATCTTGGAGTGCCAATCAAAAATAGTGACTATTTTTGATAATTTTTATTGTGGATATTCCTTAATGAGCTTTAACCTTCATTAGTTCTGTCATCTGTTTTCTCAACCATCTTCTATCGTTTCGGTCTAAACAGTCAACAACTAAACATGATTTGCATCAACAAAGGAATTCATAAGCGTATGAAGATAGAAGCAAGTCTGAGAGGAATAGTTTTTGGAAAATTGTATATGCATTAGCTATATCTTCAGCTTCCCTTATATTTGAAAAAGTTACATACAACATTGTGTAGTGGTAAAAGATTCTTTGTCATGGAAATTGTGGTATTATATATCTCCTAATGTTTAGTTTGGATCGTCACCGATTAGTCATTTTAATGTAGCAAATCTAAATTCTTTGGAATTAGAATAAGTCTGGTTTGGAATGAGAGATGGCCATCGCTTTGGTATCGTATCATAGAGACTTATTTGCTAATAGCTACTCCGGTTCTTCCTTTAATAAAATATAATATTGATCTATTCAATTATCTTTTGTTTGGTTTAGCAATAGCTATGAATAATCAATGTAATTTATGTCTAAGCTGGATTTTAATGTTGCAAATGCGTTTTGAGAGCTTAAGATGTTAATGAATCACTTCCTGAATATTGTCTTATAAGCAACCTTGCTACATTATATGTAGTATTTCTATAGAAGCCTACTTTTGATCTTTTGATCGGATTTAGAAAAAAACAACTAAAAATTGGTGCAATTAAAATCGCCTAATCAAAAAATAGAGGGACGTACTTATTGCAATAAATTTCGTTCCAGCTATATTATCTATCTTGAGGGTAAAAAAGGAAACGAAGTCGCATTCATTACACAAAATCATGTATTCAGGAGGATAGTTAGAAGTCTTGAGTCAATTGAAGTAGCCATATTACATTCTTTTTTGTATGAACCGTCTGATCTATGTCGCCAGAAATAAAGTCAAGAAAAGTCTCTTGGCTTCTGTAATTAATCTCCAATTTTTTGTACCCATTCTCCACCCATTCACAAGTCCTTGTATCTTGCGTCAGTTTGTACAGGTCCTGGACCGGTTGGTCCGTATAGTCCTCTGGATTAATTTTTGGTGTCCCAACGATTGCCTGTCTTCTAGGGTCTAAGACCTCGCACTTACATAGAATGTGATATGCATTCCTTATTGACTCTTTACACAATCTACAGATTGAGTCCTCTATCTTTTATGTGTCTTTTCAGTCTGTTCCGTTAGGAGACTTACTACTATAGGATGGAAGATTCCTACCTAAGATTTAGTAGTTCGTCAGTCTTCTTTATTGATGGTTCCTTCATGAAGGTTTTGCCATGACCCATATTGTCCCAGTATTCTTTGTGCTTTTCTTGTACCCAATTCTATATCTGCACTTGTACTGCGTTTTCGGACACACCCAGTGCTGGTTCCGGGCCTACGTATTAAGTTGTTGATCCTTTCTTCGCTAAATCATCACTTTTCTCATTGCCTACGACTTCTGAGTGACCAGGTACCCATAACAAAGTGCCTCTATTGCGTTCCGCGTGTATATTCAGTTTCCGTAAGATGTCGTACAATGCTTGTGTGTTAGTAAGTAGGTGAGATATTGTGTGAATATAAAATTGACGGATTCTAACTAATTTTTAATCAACTTAAAAATGCAACAGCTACATATTTCGGGAAAATTTCTTTAACTTAACTACTAGTAGGTTTAAGCTAAAATAAACAGAAACCACAATCCTCCAATATTCTTTGTCTGATCCAGGAAATTAGATGTATATTTTTCCTATAAATTGATGTTTTAAAACTTTCTTGTGTCGAGCACAACAAGGGAGAATTTCCTTTCTAAAAATAATGATACGCCTGGCAGGCAATTTCGTAGCTAAAAGTACGCCACGTTTGACAAGGATATAGCAAATGTTACGGATAAGGAAAATGCCTCAATACAAACAAATAAACATTTTAAAATCGATAACTTTGAGGCGTCCCAGCAGAACGTCACGTTCGCAAATTGGAATCGAAGAAAATACGTGAGAGTTCCTATTTCCCCTCTGATACATTACATCTGGCTGCACCAGCTTAGCTTTCCGTACATATATCCTGTTTTTAAAGTATAACACGAAGAAAAAAAGAGATTCCGTTACAGGTAAGAGGGGTTTTGTCAAGAAATATTAATAAATATTTTACCTGGTAGAATAGCTACAGCGTTGGATTTTCAGAGTCCCTAACAAAAAAAAAATATTGCGGGCGATTCCTATCATTTTTCTTTCGGTGCGCCCAGTTTCAATTTTAGTGAAATTAATGTATATTATACCCGCGCTGAAGTAGTACGCGCTTCAAAAACTGAGGTAATATCTCGTTGACGTAAGTTTAATATTCCCTCAGCCGTAATGAAAGGAAATTTGTTAAATTCTTATTGCGAAAAGTTAATCTCGGTAAAAGGAAAACTATTTCCATTTAACGAAGCGAAATCTTTTCCCTGCAATGTACGTAAGCTTTAAGTAAAAATGGTAATTCATCTAAGTTTCAAACTCTTATTAACATTTATAGTAGATTGATATTATGTCAAAGCGAAAAGAGGAATTACTATTCCGGAGTTAGGAGAAGATGTTAGAATTAACATCTCCCAACTCCGATATGTAAGGACATACATATGGAACGAGAGATAAATTACTCTGCATATTCATGTGTGTGCTTAGATGTATGACTTTTACGTGTTAATTATGGTCACGGGAACATCCTTCGGAATGAACAACTATCAGCTACTGCTTAACGAATTTTGCGGATTGCTCAATTATGTCGCTGTGTTCCATTTTTTTAAATGAATTTAACACATGACATCCCCGCGAATTGGTAGGTAGTTTATTATTTATTATTTGTGGGGCTAGATGAAGGTGGTATTGTTTATTTTACGCCAGTTGGTACGCAAGAAGGGCCAAGGAAACGGATCGTGGAAGAAGCAGCAACTATAGAGGGTCCTTCTGATGCTAGAAGACTTGCCAAAGTGTCATAGATTCGCCGTGGTAAATTCAGCAGAACGCAGGAGATTTTGAACAGTTTCTCCCATCGTTAAATGGATATGTCCAACCTTCGATGTCTTGGTAATAAATTAATTTGAGACAAATGTTAATATCAACTTTTTTGTTTAATTCGTGCCAGAGAGCACATCTCTAAAATAGTGCTGTACACATGCATTACGCGAAGCGAACGCGACTGACAAATTTTGTCTTTTAATCACACTTTTTATTGCTTTTTTTGAATTCATGAAACGGTAATTTTACAAATTTCTCTTCTTGCGGTTCTGTTGGCAGTAAGGATGTGGAATTTATCGCGTATTGTTTATGCTGGATTTTCTTGAGCGTCCGTTAGACATCGATAGAAGACAAACCATTATAGGCTGCTGTCCTTAATGTTAAAGCTGTTATGAAACTCTTTGTACTAGTTTCATTCATGTAGATGTCGATTTCTAGTTTGTTCTCCTTGTTTCTAATTACCATTGGCTAGAAACGTCGCTCTTTTTCCACCATAAACTTTGTGGTGCGAAATTGTGAATTTAGTTGCCCGAGAAAATTGTCAATGGTGGATTCCCATGTGTCAAAAACCGCGAATATGTCGTCGATGCACCTAAACCATATCAGAAAAATATTCCTATTACACACAGAAAAATATTTTCTTAGAATAAGTAAGAATCACTTCACCGAAGTAAACGGCACGTTTATATATACGCA
>JARFOC010084977.1:0-14237 GCA_031763485.1 Osmoderma eremita
ATAAACAGAAAAAATTCAAAAATGGCAACTCAGCTAATAAATTCACTCATTAATGGCAGCACAAAGCAAGATTAGACGTTAAACCGGCTAGGAATAGTTTTGACAGTTCTGTAGAATTGCATTGCTTGTTTTCATTTGACGCAAACCAAGCCTACTGAGATTTTTAATGCAAGAAAACTGTATTACGCGTAATAAAATAAAATCCCTGGTAACTTTTTGAGTATTTATATTAAGGCAGCAATAGTACGTCCGTCTTCTATTACTCGGGCTGTATGGTATGGGGATGTAATATAATTTTAATTGTGCATCCGCAGAAAATAAATTCCGATATACTGGGTGTTTCATAATATAAGATTTGGTATTACGTATACCAAGTGCACACGGTCGTGCTGCGCATAGGAAGCCTAATGTGTCTGACAAGAAATACATTTTCTCGATGTATCTATATATTAGATGAGAATGAAGCAAGCCATACATTCGCCAGCATTCCCACAGTAGACTAATGCGAATTTTGTTCTAACAAACCGGAACATCTAGCCGTTTCTTTTACTCTTTACTGAGTTTATCCGCGGCTGGCAAGATTTCACTCTGTATACGCCTTTCTCTATTTATCCTTGTTTCTGCTTCGGTTTAATATATGCGATTCGTCGTGCAATATTGATACACTAACTGGCAGATCACCTTGTACGCTGCATAGCTGTCTGAGAATATCACATATAAGATTCCCCACAATCAGGGGAAAATAAACGGCCCAGCAAGTTTAATCGAATCGATTCAATGGTTTAGACTTGAAAAGAGGACAGACAGAAAATCAGTTATCTTCATACATATACAGAGTGCTGCAATAGTAGGTCCGCCTTTTATTCCTCGGACTGTATGTTAGGTACCAATCTGATATTTTTGGAATGTAATATAATATTAGTTGTGCATTTGCAGAAAATATATTCCGATATACTAGGTGTTTCATAAAAAAGGTGGCACAGAAAAATTCACTTTTTTAATGAGACATCCTATATATCTTTACATTATTAAAGATTCCTAACTACACTCCATTCATCCCCAGATTATGAAAGTAATAGTTTCCTGGTTTATGAATTACAACTGTTTCTATAAAAAAATTGAAAAATCACATATCCCAAGAAAAGTAGTCCTACATTTAAACGCTGTCAAATTTAGCAATAAAATTTGTTGTGTGGATTGGTTGAGATTGAGTCATAATGCCAGTAAAGTTTTTCTTCACCGGATGTACAGGCTGGTCATCAGGAAAGTATTAACTTTACCAACTGCAAATTGATTTTCCTCGATTTTGTTAAATGGAACACCTTGTATATTATAGCTAAAAGTGATGCAGTTTCGTATTCTGCATCAATCCATATTAGGTTTCCCTATTTCTATTTTTAGCGATTACTACAGTAATCCAGAATAATTAGAATTCTAATATTCAGTTTTTTTCCCTATTTTAAAAGAATTTTAAGTGTGAATTTGAAGAAAAAGCGGATGAAAATTCTTTCCTCGTAAGAAAACAGTACCTATTAATACACAAATTTATTGAAACGCCAAAGTAGAAATAAAATATTAGCATGTATTATTAAAAGTAATGCAAAACTTAACGAATTAAATAAAATATTATGTAGTACTTAGTTTAGAGTGATAGTCAAATAGAGAGATGATGATGAAAGAAAGAAAAACCTAAGTTAACAAATGTTGGAATTGCAAACAAAGACTCCATCGTATGTTGGAGTCTCAGCATGTACAATTTACCCACAAATAAACATCAAGATGTGCTAAGTCTGTAGATGTAGGCGGCCATCTTACAGGATCATTCCTTCACAACTATATCTCTCGCGATACGTGTTATTCAAATAACAGCGATAGATACAGCAATAGAATAGTGTGGAGGTGATCCGTCATTCTGCAGTCACATTTCTTCCCGGAATTCAGAAGGGAAATTTGCCAATAATCGTGGTTGTTCATTTCGATAGAACTAGTACATAAATCCATTTAAATTATTTTCAAAAATTAAGGTTCTACAATATATTCGCTGATTATGCCACCCCAAACGTTAACACATCACCGATGTTGGTGATCCACTTCTAGAATTCTAGAATTTTGCATAAAAATGAAAGTTATGCTTATTTACCAATCCATGTTTGTAAAAAGTTGCTTCGTCAGAGAATAACACCTTAAAAATGGAATCAGGAATTCCTTGTAATTTATCATTGGTCCAATTATAAAAATGAATATAATAAGGGTGTAAACGATTTTTCTTTAATATTCATAGAACAGATCGTCCACACATGTGTTCTTACTTATACATATTTGGCTTATATTTGGATCTTCAGTAACTGCCAACAGAACTTTCAACTAATTTTTTCATTTCTTGCTCTTCTTGTTCTTTCGAATATTCTGTACCTAAACGACATATCTCGTTTGAATAAATCTCGTCATTAGTTTTTTAAAACTCCTTTTCATCGATGTCTGATGTACTGATAAAAAAAGATTCCCTTCTGTTTCGCCTAGTATAAAAATCATATCCACCATATCATTTTTAGGTTTCATTTCTTATTAGCCGGCAACTTGATAATCTTTTAGGTTCATTAACTTCAAAAGAAACTTTCAAATTTTAATTACTCTGGATTATTGTAGAAACCGCTAAAAATAGGTATAAGGAAAGTTAATATGGATGCAGAATATAATTCTGCATCACCTTTAGTTATAATGTACAAGCCCTTCCAGTTAACAAAATGGAGAAAAATCATCTTGAAGTTGGTAAAGTCAATCCTTTCCTGATGACCAACCCGTACATCCGGTGATGGAAAAAATTTACTGATATCATCATGCAATCTCAACCAATCCACGCAACAAATATTATTGCTAAATTTGAAAGCGTTTGGACGTAGGACTACTTTGTTTGGAATATGTAATTTTTCAATTTTTTAACAGAAGCAGTTGTAACTCGAAAACCACAAAGCGGGTTACTTTCATAATCTGGTGATGAATGAAGTGTAGGTAGGGATCTTTAATAATGTAAAAATATATAGGATTTCCCGTTTAAAAAAATTAATTTTTCTGTGCAACCTTTTTTATTAAACACCCAGTATACCGGAATATATTTTCCGCAGATGCACAATTAATATTATATTACATTCCCAAAATATCAGATTGGTACCTAGCATACAGATAACTGATTTTCTGTCTGTTCTGTTTTCAAGTCTAAACCATTGAATGGATTCGATGAAACTTGCTGGGCCGTTTATTTTCGTCGGATTGTAGTGAATCTTATATGTGATATTCTCAGACAGCTATGCAAGGTATAAAGTGATCTGCTAGTTACTGTATCAATATTGCACGGCGAATCGCATATATTAAGCCGAAGCAGAAACAAGGATAAATAAAGAAAGTCGTATACAGAGTGAAATCTTGCCGGCTGCGGATAAGCTCAGTAAAGAGTAAAATAAACGGCTAGATGTTCCAGTTTCTTAGAACAAAGTTTACATTAGTCTGCTGTGGTAATGCTGGCGAATGTATGACTTGCTTCATCCTCATCTAATACAGAGGTACATCGGGGAATGATATTTCTCGTCAGACACATTAGGCTCCCTATGCGCAGCACGAGCGTGTGCACTTGGTATACGTAATACCAAATGCTATATTAATATACGGGGTGTCAATTTTAAAACTTACATTGGGAAATATCTGCTGAACAAACAAAAATTTAAAATTGCATAAAATCGTTTGTAGGATATAAAGGGGGAAATAATATGACAAGAGAGAACTCGCTCCCCTTTACCCCCTACGCCCCATCTACTCCAACAAAAGAAATTTAAATAGCAACTCCATACTTGGAGAATTCTTTCCAGTGATATAAGTGGTAATTATACAGGATGGGCCAATAAATAGCAAACCTAAATTTAAAAACAAAAAGTATCAAATTGCTATGCTAGCATGCAGCCCGAGTAATAAAGACTGACGTATTATTGATGCACCCTGTTTATGGTCAATGGTTAGTTCCATGGGCGAAACACAGATAGTATTGTTTTAGACGACCAGACGAATAACAAACACTACTGATATGTGGTAGCACATATATTTTCTTGGGCGACTAAAAAATTACCATTGGCGATATCTGCGTTTTGTCCATGGATAATATTTGCATCATAACATTTGGTAATGCCAACTGAAAATTAAAACAAAAATATATATTTTATGACAATTCCAATTTTTTATATTTTTGGATTTTTCAAGAAAATTGTTGTTTAATGAGATATTCTGTTTTGACACTTTTCTGTTGGACACCTGTATATGTAAATCCAATATAGAACGAAAACATAATCCATATATAAGTTTTAATTTTCTTCGATATTTTTCGGTGTAGCGGAGATGATTTTTGATATGAATAAAGAGTCTCGGCCAGTCTGTAGGATAACCCTTTCGTTGTCAATATACTTTCCATTTCTCCATCCAATGTCATACTCGGTCTTCCTCTCCTTCTCTTTCCTATCTTCTTTGTTTCTCACATTTTCTCACTTGCATTTTTCACCCAGCCTATTCAAGTGACCCCATCATCGCATTTGTGCCCTTTCTATATGAGTTTTGGCGCTCTCTATTTCTAGCATTTGCCGTATGTTCTCTATTCTTATTTTTCCATTATTGATATATTTGCTACTCTTCTCAGGTACTTCATTTCTGCCGCTTGTCTGTAAGTACCCATGTCTCGCTACCGTATAGCAACGCAGGTAAGTATATCGTTTTGTAGACTGTTATCTTAGTTTTTGCACTGTTTTCCCTTTTACTAATAAAGTTGTTCCTCATGCTATGGTATAGTTTTGTAGCTGCTGTTACCCTATTATTAATTTCTTGGTTCAACTTTCATTTCCATTTATGATTGCCCCAGGTACCTATAATTTTCCACTTGCTCTGTATTGTTGTTATTAATTTGGATGCATATTTTCCGTTCTCCATTGGATATCAAGATGGTCTTAGTCTCCTTTATGTTAACTGTCATTCCCTTAGCTTCCAGTTCTTTGACCCATATGTCCACATTATATTGCAAGTTGCTCTCTGTGTTTGCTATTATTACAATGTCATCAGCGAACACACATTCACTTATTTCAATTGATCTCATTTTATTGTATCCTACTACTACTTTTTTGTATTTTCTGCTACAGCACTTTGTGATTTCATCCATGAAAATTATGAACAGCAGTGGACTTAAAACGCCTCCTTGTCTTAGTCCTTGCGTTGTTTGAAACATTTCGGTCTCTTGGTTGTGGGTCCTTACTATGTTGGTGGTCTTCGCATATATTGACTTAACTCCTTTGATTATTCTCATGGCTATCCCATTATTCTCTAGTGCCTTCCAAACATTTTGTCGTATCACCTTGTCGAAAGCTTTCTCCAAGTCTATGAAGCACATATATAGACAGACAGAGTGATGTACTCCAAAGAGACTACCATAGATAAACCTGATTACCCTTATACTGTAGTATTAATTCCATTTATTCCCGCCAAGTAGTTCCGGAAATTTTTTTTTCTGAACGCTGGCCCAACGTAACCGTTGCAGACGCCCTTTGTCAAGTGAAAGCTTCTTCTTACGGGGTGTATGCAAGAATAGCACTATATCGGTGGTTAATTTACCTAGAATGCCGATTTATCTTACTTACCCTTTATTTAATTTATATCAATAATTTTTCGATTAACATTATGTTTGTGTTCACTGTTCCCTTGTCAGAAATTTGTAAATGAGAAAATGAAATTAAAAAAAAATTCTGATATATTCTGAGATGGTCAATTCTTTTGTTTAGGGCTTGTAGAGGAAAGTAGCCTAATACCACATGGGTTCCTATTACTGGATAGTACGATATTTCTTAAACCAAATATCGAAATGTGTTGATTGTGTGATAACTAACAATACAACTGAACTTACAGTTTCTGCTGAAACAATGGATTTCTGTAACATATATTTGTCCATTCTTTCGCCGATGACGTTTTATTTGAATTTCAAAATTTTTAAACTGCGTAAGTAGTGCCGTCATATTTACAAAAGGTAAGTTTATGTAATAACTTATCATACACTATCGGAATAGGGATATTTTATACTTTTAGTTTATATGTATACAGGCTGTTTACGGTCTTGTGATTTTATTTTCAAAGGGTGACTAAACATCTTAAAATAAGATCATTAACGTAAAAATATTTTAACAAAGTTGTATAATATGAGAGATATTAATGTTAAAAAATTTATGGTTTTTATTATTTTCATTTTTAAGTGGTGATTAAGAATATTATTTAAATTCCAATAGTTCCATCAAATGATTTTGCAAATACAAGGGATAATTATATCCATTTATTCAATTAGGCAACAAAAATGGACCAATAAGTTGTTCGTTGACCAGTCCGGCCCAAACGTTTATCGAAAGTCTATGCTGGAAATGATTGATATAGTTATTTATGCCGTTACGTGTAAACGCTGCCTCATTAATCGCCAATACAATGGAAGAAAAGTTTGGAAGTTCTACACGGTTTTGTAGAATCCATCGGCAACACCGCAAACGTAAAGAATGACCTTCAAGTCGCAAAGCCTGTACTTTTTGCACATGGAAAGGATACAATTGATTATTGCGCAGTGTTCGCCAGACAATTCCATTTGATACATTTACTTGGCGAGATATTTTTCGAGTACTAGTAGAATGATCTTCCACAAGATTTAAGACTTCTCCTTCGTCATCCAAAATTCGTTGGTGTCGGCCAGGACCACCGGTGGTGCATTTTTGTGGAATAGGGGTAAAAAAAATAAATAATAAAAGCTACAATTTTTTTTAACATTAATATCTCTCTTATTATGCAACTTTGTTAATATATCTTTACGTTAATGACCTTATTTTAAGATGTTTAATCATCCCTTGAAAATAAAATCACAATACCGTAAACATCCTGTATTGATTTATGGGTTTTGTTTTTTATTTTTAAAAAAGCAATGGAGCTAGCGTTAAATGCGGTAAAGGGCAAGGAAATGGGGTACTAAAAGCGCCAAGAATATTTGGGGTACCACGAAGTACCCTTGTTGATTTCGTAAAATTAGACAAAGCATAGATACATATACTAACTGCAGTAAAAGCTAGGAAGAAAACCTGCGTTAAGAAGGTTTTCATTTGCGATATTTGTTTAGATGGTTGATTTTCTCTTTTTTTTTTTTAATCCAAATATTTAATTCATTTTGTGGCGTGTATTTCAAATTAATAAAACGTTTAAAATAAAAAACTTGAGTTTCCTTTTATGCTCCCAATATCGGATATGTACAATATAGGGACACTTACTATTCGACATTAGCAACTTAATTTCAAAATTTTGATTTAAACAATCTTTTCTTTTGTTTATGATTCAACATAGAAAACGGTGAGTTAAAGATTCATGTTTTGAAAGAATATATATTCTGCAAAGATTTGGCAACATATAGACGTGATAGGTCGATATTAAGTAGATAATACCTTTTATCGACAAAAATAAAAAGGTATTCGACAATAGGCAACTTTCCCCTATTGCTATAAGAAAAACAGTATGTAAACTATCTTAGTTTCATCCTTTAAAAAATAAGCAACTTTTATGTTCCTAATAATTTCTGGAGTTAACCAAATATTAACATCAGAAGTAGAAAATATGATCAGATGCAATTCAGATTATTGCATATTAAAATATTAGGTAATTTTTATTTTACTGGTTTCTATTACTACGTTTTTCATAAATAAACTGTAAAAATGTTATTGTCGTGTACTGTAGGTATACCAATGTATGCATAGTGGCAATAAGGTTATGTTTTGTATGTATGAATATCAACATAAAAGGATAATGGTCCGGGCTCGTCGTAGGTGGGAGGCCGACAACAGAAATTGTGTCAAAGTTTCGCAGCAAGTAATGCGTAGGTCAGCAGCCTCAATCAGCATGGTCGCTTGCACTTGCATGCCTCCGCACGAACGGCAGGGGGTTAGAGGGAAGAGAGACGGGAACACAAAAGAATCTTGAACCTGCTGACGGCGGCGACAGAGTCCGCAGGGGTCGACGGAAACCGCGTTCGTAGTCGAGACCGTCGTCATCGTCGCCGTCACCGTCGCTACCACCGCTGCCGACGCTACTGCCACCGCCTCCGTCGCGGCGGCGGTCGTTCGTTCGGTTCGCGAGGTGCAAAGCTCCTAGAGAGGGAGTCGGGTCGGTTTTTTGTGATAATGTGTGATATTGATTCGGGTGCAGCGGGCCGGCGCGATGCACGTGCATTCGTCGGTGGGTGGGAGAGACGGGGAGAACGCGAGACGAGCGGGGAGGCGCGGGCGGTCGTCCGTCTCTCACGGGCTCACGGACTGCACACAGGGTGCACGCAGGGGGAACGCGAAGAGAAGAAGCAGCCGTTGCAGCAGGCAGCAGCACAGCAGCGAGCGGGTAGGGCAACAGACAAGGCAGGCCAACATCAGAACGAAATACTACGGGTCGCGGTAATATAGCGTTTGACGCCGTTGTTGTTGTCATCTTCGCGAGAGAAAACGTCGCTATCCGTTCTGCCTGCCTACGTTCGGTCAAGCGGACGTCGTCGCGTTCTCATCCTTTCTCCGACGTCGCCGTCGTCATCGTCATCATCGTCGCTACCGTCACAGGCGTTGTTGTTGTTATTATTGTTGCTCCGACGGAGTGCCGTTCGTCCATCTGTGTTCTAGAGCAGTGAGACGAGTGAGTGAGTGAGTCCTCCGTCTCCTCAGATCGAACGTACGAAACGAAACATGAGGTCGTCATTTGTCGAGCCGAGAGCGGGAACCAGTGATGACGTGATCCCCGCCACAGAACAAAAACCCAAGCGAAATTGTATGCAACGGCGATCGGCGGCTAACGTTGTCGCTGCTTCCTAAATGGATACTGCATCGGCGAGTGCAGCGCGCCCGTCCGCCCAGTGTTACCAGTGCGAGTGCCATGTGGTGCGTGATGTGACGTCGCGGCAACCCCCTGCTACGCCGCCCCTGATGAACCAACACCAATACATGCAGCGCCAATACGACGCAACATATAACAGCAGTAATAATAATAATAACGGCAATAAATTACAGCATCGTCATCAGTGATATTGACAATTTCGCGCACCATAAAACACACGCGATTACCGAAACAAACGACTCTACCTATCGACCAAACGAGTTAAAGATTCCAACGTTCAGGCGAAGATGGCCATCAACTTTTCGGCCTCGTTCGCGGCATGTCTGGCCGCCGGACTGAAAGTTCCTCGACAGTTAATGTACTGCATATCACAAGGTAGGAATCTCCCAATCACCATCAAATACATTAGGATAGTACTATAATATTTTGCGACCATCGCGCCGACACACCAGGTCCCGAAGCGGTAGCGTCAGGCACGCACGCACGCACAAGCCGCGTCGACGGACACGTGCGTTCCGTGTCTGCCGAAGCGGTGCTCTATGAGTAAATACACTACGCAGTCTCACGTCTAACACAATACCCCGACCCAATAAGAAACTTCGCAAACTCCGTAAAATACTTTCAACGCGTATAACGTGCGATGAGTTAAATAACTTATGATTTATTAGAATCACATACTATTGACCATATGATTCGTTTTAATAGCATATATACTATTTCATATTATTTAAAGTTTCGCGTAGTCTGTTTTAATTACTCTAATATAAACTATTAATCTGCAATACAAATTCAGAATCAATACTTATAGTGGTATGAATTTTGATGTTTTATTCGAAACTAGTTTTAGACGCAGAGCACACGAAAATTTTTGGGCTACTTTGGTATTAGTTGTTTTGCTTCCAATTTTCTATCCAATCAAAAGAAAAAAATGATATTGAACTGTATAAACATTAACTATAAATAGTGAGCCTTCCACAGATTTATTTCTCTTAACTCTTTGAATCTTATAATAATAAGCCCTAGATGTGAACCCAATCAGAATAAAGATCTAAACAACTAAAATTTGTAACTATAAACATGGATCCCAACATAAAGAAAATTCATTTCTTTACTTTAAATGTAAATAATACATAACCTAACGTTTATATTCCTTTCTTTTCGGTTAATTTACTTAAGTTTTATTTCTTTTTCATATTTTAAGAATAATCCTTTACATTCAACCAACTTCCAACATCTCTGTGAAGTATCAGTTTTTAACATATTCAATATCTTTTGTTCTTTTTTGATAAACTGCATTTTTTGGAAAACTATTGATTATTCAAAATATTCAGATCCGTATTCAATATGTTATGTTTTCCCTAAATTCCTCTTTAAATAATTTTAATTTTATACATAACTAGCACCTCAAATAAAATAATTTAAAGCTAGTAGCGTCCTATTTTAAGCAATTTATACTTTACATAACAAACATTATCACGAGTACTACATGAACTATAAGAAATACTATATTGCATTTTATAATGTATTACAAATGTGTTAGTAGCTGCAGTCTTATCTCGGACTGTTATTTATTAATTTATATACACGAGGAGGTTAATTGGCCGTCTTAGATTTACTGGAACTTTATCAAATCTTTATCAATTTCCAATATATAACCGTTTCTCGTTATCTCCTCACACTAAGGAAACACTAGTTCAATACAATTCAGGTAATTTTAGTTCTTGTTTATCTGAAAGCAATATTGTATTTATACGTATTTATTTATTTATTTGTTATTGTCTTTTAAAGATATTTTTCAGTATTCTTATTACCGTATCTTTTTTTACTTCGCGACAATTACCGCGCCATCAGTGGATATACACTTAATATCAAATCATTATCTCCACACTGCAAAATAATCAATATATGTAATTTTAATAGTGTTCTTTCTATCAAACAAGCAAAACAATCGTTACAGTTACATTCAAAAAAATCTTAAAATGAATGCACATAGTTTTAAATCAGATTTGCAAACTCCCACTTATTATTATTATGTTAATTAGGCTTAATACGATGTACTTTATTGAATATATTGTGCTGAGCACAAACTGTCTATGTAACAATATTTTCTTAATTAAACACATGATGACGAATATAACTATTTATGCACCGAAAAAAACCATTTGGTTGAGACGACAACATGTAAATAAAGACAAACAAATACATATGTTGTATGAAATAAATATTTAGTGGAAATAAGAAATCATATAGTTATTATAGCATTTGCTTTGTTGTTCGAACTATAACTATTTACTTGAGACAACATGATATTTTGTTTGCCTGTATTTAAACGTAGATTTTGTTGTCTAAACCAAAGGTATTTTCTGTGTGTAAGGTGCATTAATTAATAATTCATTTAAGACCAACTTTTAATAACTAATAAATATTTATTCTTCTTTCAAGAAATTGTGCTAAAAGTTTCAAATTAACATAGAATACTTTTTCAAAAAAAAAATTATCCACTTTAAACACTTTAACTAAGAAAAGCAATACAAATCCCTTACATGTATATGTTCGTACCTAATGAGGTTTTGTATAATATTACATTGTTCTATGTAATGTAATACGTGAAACCTCCAAAGTGTGCTTACATTTAAAGAAGTAACAAGCAAATGTACTTCATCACAGGTCCTTGGTAATGATATATATATATATATTTTAGGAGGGTTAACAAATTTCTGTATTTTTTACATAAGAGATATATACCTTTGATAATAATATAGAAAATTAGTAAAAAAAAATAAATACAAAATATTTGGTTTTCCTCAAGTGCCGTGTATCAAATGTATTAGGTTTGCTATCGGAAACTTTTCTTTAAAACCTATCAAGAAAGAAAGTGCGTTAATAACACTACTATAAGTAAAAGCAATAGACAGAATATTCAAACAATCTGGTGTGACTAGAAAAGCTTGACAGCAGATTTGTAATTAGCTTAGGAAAGATCTTAAATAAAGCAAGTTTGAATCCGAATTACCCAATAGTGCGTTGTTTGGACAATGTTTGCTGCATTTCTTGTTATTGTTATTTATTACGCCAAATATTGTTTGACATTGCTTTTGGTGGTTTCTTTACTGCACCCTATTAGTTCTCTGCGTTACTGTATACGTAACAAATTCTTCGAAGGCGGTGTAACCACATAGAATCCGACAATGGGTTTTACCAGCTTTCAATAATATTAAGACGCTAATACTGACCGATAATGATGCAATTCATGTTGGAAGTACTACTTGGATGACAAAATATTCAAAATAATTATAACAATGTGCATATACACATATGCAGGCTGAGTTCCGATGTTTAGCATAGGGATCTCGGAAACTAGCCGAAATTGCAGTTTTACGAATTCAATAGGATGAGCCTTCCCTTTTTTGGAAAAAATACACGGTTAACTAGATATCTCGAGAAAATTTTATTGTTATTTAGTTCGGTGTCTGTATCTCTGTTCTTATTGATTTTAGAGAAAAAAAAGTGCAAAGCAGAAATTTGTGGGTAAATATGTGCTGAATAAGACAGCATAACCGAAAGCTAATTCAGCTATAATTTTTGAGGTGTGACAAAGATTTGTATAATAGAAACATGATTTCTTTTAATCAAGAAAAGCGTCATATAATTGACGCTGGGGGAGTATGGTTCTTCCTGTAATCTAAATCAGACTGACATTAGTGAAAAGACGGAGGTAAATGCATTGGCACGTGTAATCTAAAATCCATCGATTTTAACCCGACAAATTTCAATAGAAGCAGGCACGGCACAACGCAACGTTGTGCGAGTGCTGAAGAAGCATAGATTTCATTGGTAAAACTAAAACAAAAATAAAATTAAAAAGACTGAAACACTCAGTATATAATAAGTGTATTGAATTTTGTATTTAGTTTCCTAACATATGTGAAATTACACCAAAAATACCGTTTTCACCTTAATGATTCTTAATTCATTAAATGACCGATGAAACACGATTTATAAACTGCGGCATATTAATAGACATAACGAACATTTATGGATGCGAGGAAGACCGCATCATGTTGAACAAAGGAGACCCCAAGTTATGTTTCGATGACGCACCAAACCTAGGTGCGGCGTCATTGGTTCAACAATTCTTGATGCGTATATTTGTGATGGTACATCAACTGGTGATCGTTATCTTCACGATCTGCAGAAAGATCTTTATTTATGGGGAATGGTAAAGGATAGGGTGTATGGAAAAACATACGATACAGTAGGTGATCTTAGACACACTGTACTAGAAGCTTTTGCTATCATTAATAGACGTTCCATTAGAAAAGCAACGAAATTCACTTTTAAAAAGGTGTAACTTGTGCATTAATTATAATGGTAGACTTTTTGGATATGTTTAGCCTTAAATACGTTACTAACTTTGGTACTTTGTTTAAGTACTACTTTAGTTGTATCCTAATTTTCTTTGTTGTTTCTTAATTGTCATTCTCTGTTTATTAGTTTCTCAGATATCATTTTTATGGAAAATCGTAATTCTAACGGAATAAACATTTCACACCAAAATAATTATGTTTATAATTTCGAATTTAAAAGAATTTTTTTAAATAACTATCTTCTATTTTGTTACCAAACACGGTGTACATCTATCAATTGTTCCATCGCCTACTACGTGCATAGTTCAGAAATCAAAAAAAGGAAAAATGACCGTAAATTTATTTATTTTCAAAAAGAATTATGTCAAGTGTTATATCGTTGGAATCATTGAAAAAATGCCTGACTTCATACAGGCGGCTATGGTTTCCATTAAAAATACTTTTTGTCATACCTCAAATATTATAGGTTAAATAAAAGTTTGGTTACACTGACTTATTCAGTACATATTTACCTAAATTTTCTCCTTTACACTTTTTTTCTAAAATCAATAATAACAGAGCTACATTTTGCTTTTTTCCCAAAAAAACAGAAGGTTCATTCGAAGGGTAACAGGAACAACTTTTGCAACTACCGTCCTATTATCCTATTACATGTATTTGCTAAAGTGTATAAACCTATTATGAATTTAAAAAATTGGTTAAATACTTAAATACATTTAATTACCTTTCAATTAATCAACATGGTTTCTGCCCAAATAAATCGACAGAATTTTTGTAATTACTTTAAAAATATTTATAAGAATTTAGACAATAGCGAATGCTGCCTTGGTATATTCATTGATTTATCTAAGGCTTTTGATTTGGTTAATCATAGCATTCCTCTTTACAAGCTTGAGAGGTATGGTGTTAAAGGTATTACATTAAATTGGTTCCGGTCTTACCTAAACGACAGAAAAC
>JARFOC010084988.1:0-14235 GCA_031763485.1 Osmoderma eremita
TAAAAAGGCAACGAGTCACATACACTTTCGGTGATCTGTACGTAGGCAGTTGAATACTGAATTTAACGGAGTACAGACGTGTTTAATTTACCCTTGATTTTACAGTAATGAATTGTGTATAAGTGAATTGTTTTGAAAGAGATTCTGGAGGTTACAGTCAAGAAGATAGGGGTGAAGATGGAACGGAGAAAGAAAGGAGTTGGAATGCTACTTAAGGTATTTATGAATTCTAATTGAAATATTATCAAAATGATTTAATTCAATATAGTAACCCATTTTCAAAATTTCAAATTTATAACCAACATCGATATTTCGATATAATTAAATCACCACTTGTTATAAATTAAATCCATCAATTCTGACATGTGTAGTATTCCTATATTTCGAAACGTTGCCTGGTTACATCAACCTCATGTTACAAAGGAAGTAAACTGACATAACAATGGAATCACATGTGCGATTATGTCACATTCTGACATTAACGTCTTCGAGGCTGGTGTTATTAAAAAGTTACTTTTGTACACTGTTACAATATGTTACTCAAACGAAACAAAATTGTTTTCTTTCACGGTTGATGTGTTCAGTCGGACGAGAAACTAGGTGACTCAAGTCAATTGCAAGTCGACAGGTTGAGTAGCCTCCAACTGATTTATAACACGTTACTGACCAGGTTCCTTGTTAGTCTTAAATCGCATGACCGGGGATATATTTAGTACCCGCTTCAAACTGAGGCCTCGCTGATGCAGGATTCTATTTTGAGTTGGCCAGTTAGAAGCAAGCAGAAGATATTGTTTGTTTACTTTGATTTAGTTTGTCGCCATTTTGTCTATAAACATTCAATGCGAGTCACAAAATGAAGTGCCAGGTTTTTCCGTGCAATCGGGATTGTACCACAGGTACTACGCACTTCTCCAAAGGCATACACCCCCAGATTCTATGAACGGATGTCAGCCTGTGGGAATGAAGAGTTATTAAAAATTAACTGCCAGAAAAATCACACAAGACGATTATGTGACTGTATTTCTCGTATACTTATGTTTTAATATAACACTTTTATTAAATATAACACTTTATTTATCTATTGTACTTATAGATTTTACAAATAGTTTCAGTTATACGTGATTGCGTCCATCTTGCTGATACATATCTGAAACTAGTGCTGCCAACCTATGACAGTATTTGCCTCAAACATCAAAAATCGCCTGATACATAAATAACTATACAGCCTGTGGAATCCAGATTTTTTCCGTTTCCTCTGTACCGAGGCAATGTACGTTCAACATACAGAAAAGATTTGCGCTTACCGGAAACTATGTTTATTTACGGCAATGCCCCGGCCGTTTGCAACGCCTCTAGGATCGCGCACATTTACAACGAATGCATCTTTACCGCCCCGCTTTTGTTGCGTCCGTATCGTTTTATTGTCACGATAAGAATAAGTTATTGCATGTGTATGTACTTAGAGGATTCAGTTTGCTGTGTTTCCGGCAATTTTTACCCGCGTTATGTAGCTTAACACATAGCCATCCACTACGCCCAGGTCCGGATATAATATTTAGGGAAATATCACATACTAAATGTCTAGCTAAAACATAAACAAAGACATCACCTTTGTACCACACTTAACAAAACACTCTGCTCTGCATAAATATAATGGGTGTTCCGCATTTAAGTTAACGCGCAATAACGTTTTTCTCTAAAGATAGGAAGATGAATCAAAGACATTTTCTAATGGAAGGAAGAGCAAACTGAACACCCCCAGTTTCCGCACAAGCTTGGGCTCGCTTTAACGCTAGTCTCCTACAGGCAGCTGTACTCATGGGAGTTGTAATTGTATTTGTGGCCTCACAAATATAGTTTTTCCGCTCTTCAATATTTTCTGGCCGTTTTTGATAAACCACATCGCTTAAATAACTCCAGACCAAAAAATTCGTTGGGGTCATGTCAAGCGAGCAGGCAGGCTATCTGATTGCACTCCTGTAACCAATCCAACTTTGATGAAATACTGTCCTTAAATATTCAGTTACCATTCCCGTAACTAACTGGAGCTCCATCTTGTTGTCATACCATTCAATGCCGTATATAGGAGAAAATTTAAATAACACACTCCTGTTAAAGCGCCCTCGAAGAACTAAGGTTCAATAAAGTGTCCTTATATACCAGCCCAAACATTAATCTCCCATATTGCTTGGAAACGAAACCTATTAATGAGCATTGTGTTTATCAGGAACCACATCATTATGATATCCGTTTTCCTCTGTCGAACAAATTTCATGTAGTAAATCGGGACTGTCATAACTCATAATCTCTCATCTCATAAACTCAAACTCATAAAATAAATGGGCAATAAATTGTAACCTGCGTTCAAAATCGGTAGGCTGAGAACTTTGGACAAGATGTATTTTAAAGGGGTGATATTCTCTGAACAGCAATTTCACTTGTGCCAAGTTCTCTTGCAAGCGTACGAATAGAAACTTTAGGATTTATACTAAACTTTAGGATTTATACTAGCATTCATAATATTATCTTCAATATTAGCACGACTTCGATGGTTCGTGTATTTTTAACCAATCTTCATCAAAATCAGCTTAACGAGAAATCTTTTAATATTCTCCATAAGTAAGTAGCATATCTACGAAGTTGCACCATTTTCCAGGAATATTAGAACCAACAACTCTTACCAAAGTAAAGTGACTCAATTGTTAAAATCATTTTATTTAGAATAAAAGAACGTGCCTTAGCATCAAACAAAGATCCTTTGTAATGGAGACATAAATAAATTCCTATTTTCATCTTTATCTTCTGTTAAAAATGCTGTTATAAAAAACAAGGTTTGTTAGATTTGTATACTTCTTTTATCTAAGAAAAATGTTATGTACTTCAATTGTTAAGAGCTCTTTCTGTTATTATAAATGTTTTTGATTTAATTTGCTATCTTTAAACATAAAAAAGTTATTGCATGTTACCTCAAAAATGGAACAGCTGGTATACCTACAAAGAAATTGCCATCCTCATTTGTAAAAAAAATAATCGTGTCAGAACACACCGTTTTGGGATTTCTACTGGTTTTGCCGACATTTGATTTACATCAGAATAAAATCGAGGACTTTGGGCGGTCGGCCAAGAATAGAGCGAAAACAGATCAAATTTCCAAGCACGGATCACCGAACCCCTAAAATACCCCCCTGCCGCCATAGATTTCGTATTGTTTTGTTTGGATGCACGGCATACGCGAGTATTGGAGAGACTGTACAAGATTATTGCTTTGAATTTATTACCGGAACTAGAGCTATTTATGTGACGGCGTTAATAAAATTTAATTGCTTAATAAAAGTGGACGGCCAAAATAGATAGGTGGTGAATAACCTAGCGGGTTGTTTTATTCATATTGCGCCTGTAGTAATTGTAGTAAATAAATTGTTTATGGCCAGCCAGTTCCCGACTGATATTGGATGTGTCTACTATTACCATGTTCCTTCCTTGTCGCAAAGGTATTAGCGAAACAGATCATCATACAAACACTGAGTTTAACATAGAAAGTAAAAAATTAATAACAATAATCGCACTGGCAAAAAATATAAATCAGCCAAAAGCAACTGTTTATTCGAGAAATTAAAAAAAAAATTGACTGCGGCAGCTGCAAATTTAATACCAGAGGGTAAAAATTATACAGGTTTCCACCGAAAAATTTTAACAACATATACAAGTTTAGATGAGAAGTCGATTCCTTAGAAAAGTATGTAATAAAAGTCCAACACAAAATGTAAAAATTGGGTCCTGGTATCCGGTTGGCTCTACTAAAGTAAATACTACATAAAAGCGGCGAGAGAAACAAGATGCAAAGTTTGTCTTGCATTTTAATACTGTGATATGAGTGCCGATTTTTCGAATAAGTTGTGAAACAGCCTGTATATGGGACATAGAGAATGACACCGTAATATCTTATGATCCCAAGAAGGAAAGCAGATCGCGCGATGGCAAACGACACCGCAAAAATTACAAAAAATAATCCAGAATTCGCACGATACAAAAACCATGAGTGATAAGATCTGTACAAATCGCGTACATTTATCCATTAACTGGACTATCCCAGTCGATGATGCCAAGGAATTAGTATGAAATGCGAGAAAAATGAAAATCACACTAGTCAATGAGTTTGATCAATGAGAGCATTAATACTGACGTCAAAAAATGGCAACTCTGTCAAACTCTTTTCAAACAAAACGATTTATTTCTATTTATTTGTGCTGCTTGTAATCACCACATTGAGTAGAACAAGTGGAAGTATTTTTCAAAGAACTCTGAGTTAAAGGACTAAATTGATTATTGCACAGGGTGATAAATATAGAAAGGTGTAAAAATCATAATCTTATACCGCATGCATATTGATCTAAAGCCATCTGTGCCAACCGGTGGCCACTAATTTATAGCTGCGACTAATAAGCTAAATACCAGAATTTTGAATTACTACACAAGAGAAAGAAAAGTTATATTGTATGCAAATATGTACAGACATTAACTTATATTGTAGGTATTACGATTACACTATAAATAGTAAGATAATCTTTTGTAATGAAATGGCCAAATTAAATGTCTTTCTTTTATTAAGTATTTTAATTACGTGCATGTATTACATTATTTTTCACTCAAAAAAAAGTCAAATATAGCAATTATCTTCCTCGACCATTCCGTTAGGAGATATACCAATAAATGAAACAGCCTCATCAAAAACTTTTAAAATCTTCAATTTCTTGTTCCGATAGATTCTTATCAGTTGCTCAGTATAGCTTGCTTGGATACATTTCTTTTCTTGTTGTAAATTATGTAAAGTGATTGTATTTACTTCTTTATTGTAGGAGCCCCTAATAATTTTGAGGAATAATAATATGCGGTAATATAGTTAAAAAACCAGAAAAATAACAACTTGCTAAGAACTAAGCAATCAATTGGAATGATGGTTAGTTTCAAGTAATTTGTTTTGTTCGGAAAAAAACACAGCGTGTTGCTAACTATGCCAATTGAGTTTTGTGACGGTACACTAATGGGGTCAATTGGTGCCACAGAAAGGGATGTCAGTAACAAAACATTAGTAACAAAACCTTTAAGGGCGACTTGGAACATGAAAATCATATTTTGGTTGCAATGTTTGTGTTTATGGAATATCAAATAGTAATCAGAAAGAAATAAAACGCCCAAAAACCAAAAAAAAAAATGCACGCTATCAAAAACACTAGCTTTACTTCACTATTTCAAAGTTATTTTGTCTAGTTTTTGCGCAGTTTTTACCCTTAACGCATATATACGGTGCACAACACGTATATAATTCCCATACATATGCAGATTAAAAAACGTCACGGGTCGAAAAGCGATAGCTTATACGAAACGGTAATAATCTAAAGCCGGTCGTCTGACAGTCAAATTTCCTTCTCGTTCCCGCGGATGACACGTCGTGCGACACTCGATAAAGCCAGTCTGTTTCCGACGCTACGACTGTCCTGCATCAACCCCGAAAAAACGGTACAAATGCAGAATTTATTAACACACTCCATGCAACGCTGTAATATATGGGAAGATGAAATATGTATGTATGGCCGAACTGTAGTATATTTTTTGATAGGGTTTTAGCAATGCAAAATATTTTTGGGAATATGTGTATTTGTGTGGGTATTTTGCTGTTACGGCTTTACATCATAGGTTTTAATAGTATATTCCGTTGTATCCGATGAAAATGGAACGTTTCTGAAATGAAGTTTTGCCAGGGACGTCTTTTTTGACGTGCGTACAGAAGAGTTGGGAAATGTGTTTTTTAACAGTGAGTGACTTCGTGTACTGAATACCAATTTTTGGATTTAAATATGGGCATTTATCTTAGCAGCGGTATAAAATTGGTTTTATTTTTAAGTGAAATTATGTCTATATGGAAGCTGTGTCGAATTGAATCGAAAAAATGATATGTAATAATTCTAACAGTATCCTGTCGATAAGTCGATACATAGAAGGTTTATCTGTAGGGAACAAAACTCGTTTTTAAATGTTGTTGGCTGGCGCCGGACCTGCGCGTACCATCGTTACCATCTACATACAGCGCTGGGGTATTTCATCAAGCAGCGATGTCATATCGCGGATCACGAATGACCGACGCAATCTCCCGAATGCAGTCGTTCTGCGCTGGTGGGGTGCATAGAATACTAGGAGTTGTCGTTGTAGCAGTTAGCTTAGTATGCTCGTAGCAGCGGTGATTCGCGCATACCATTTATGTCGACTTTACTCAAGCGTCTTTTACTTTGAGAGTTTTCTTTTTCGGAATTTATAAATTTAATTTACAATATTATTTTCTCTTTATTTACATTATTACTTTTGAAACCTGTTAAATTAAATTCATTATTTTGGTTTCTTTGTCAAAATTTTATAATAGAATGATTTTCACTACCGAGGAAGGGGTCCAGATAACTAAATGGTACTACTCTGGTAGTATAGCAGAGGAAGTGGTCGGTTGTTTTATATTTTCGTTTATTTCGTTGTGTTAGTTTTTCATTCACTTCAATGTCGAATGTGTCCTGGCATCCTATTTACGATAATATTTCAGCTATCTATGGAAATGTCTTTTCTATTTTTTACATTGTCCGTTATTATTAAATTTTTAGTTTGATGTTGCACATTAAAAGCGTGTGCCTAATACATTGCTGTCTCTAAATATAGTATTGTCCACTTTTGGTTTCCTTGTGCTACAATATTATTCAATCTTGAAACGTTTTAAAACGTTTTAAAACACTACACAAAGATTAATCAAAAATGCAATCGCAATTTATTTGCGTAATATCTCGCATATTTCACGTTATTGATACGCCTTGCGTTTTCTTCGAGAAGTACGCAGCCTCCATACAACGCTTGTTGGATACTGGCCTCATGCGCCGTACTAGCAGTTCATATACACATATGTATAAGTATAACGATGTGGCAACTATGTCGAAATTTTACATTACTAGTAGGATTTATTAAGCTCTGTCGTGGCGAGCAGTGTATCTAAAAGTAATAAAATAGAATGAATACAATGTATTCATTTCTGTACATACTTAAAATATCGTCAAATACTTGTTACATATACATCTCCTACTATGAGGTCCGAGCTAATAAATAAGGTCTGTTTGTTAAAATTTAATTTTTTCATTGGCCTTCCACATTTTTATATTTTCTGTTAGTGGGGCGATTACCTAGCCATTTTTCACCCCGTATATCAAAATCTAAATACAGATTTTTTGCCGTTTTTTTCCCGTTTATTCCTATTTTTATTTATTTATTTTATAATATCGACGTATAAAAAAATATTTGCCCTCGTAAATTTTACATAGAACCGAAGTCAAAAACAATAAAACGCCTTTTTTATGCCCCGGGATAAATACGCATTGAAATAAATATAAATTTATTTATTACTATTTTCCCTCTTCCCATTTTTATTTTTTGTATTTAGCAAACGAGTTATGCTTTTTTAGTATGTCCTAAAAACGAAGTTGATCCTACTAGACGTAATCCGGTTTTTAATAGTGGAATTTACGATTTGAGTTTTTGTGGATTTCAAATAATATTTATAGACTGGCGAATATAATCAAATACATGGAAAAAATTTTTCTTGGAAAATGAAAAACAAACTTAGTTATCAAACCGGAATATACCACTCCCATTAATTGCCCCTCAAACATCTCTGCGCGTACTCTAACCTTCTAACCCGTTGCCATTTCGAATTTGGCGTCCCGCTGTGTCCAACCCGGGACCAGCAACTCCCTAGAACATTAAAATCTTGAATTGGCCACCGGTCCAGGCGATTACCGTCGCTCAAAGCGAAATTAAACCTCTTTTATTGGCGGGGACCCCTTTTAATGAAACAGTCTGCTTCACTAGGAGTCGCTACGTACTTACTCCCTTCCCCTTTACCACTACACCCTTCTATCTGCAGCACTGTATTCACGAGTACAAAATGATGCTTAGGTATATACCTACTGGGAAATGGACAGGCATGCCACGGTGGGTCCTTTGAGTCAATTAGTCGTAGAATGTTTGATTGTTAATGCCGGAGGAGGTAATGCGAGGTGTATACAGATCAGTACGCCTGAGTAGATACAAACATAACCCTATATTGGCCGAGCTAAAAGATTTGCACTTCTACAATTTACAATGCTTTTAGGCATAAATATACTTTGGTACGCTTACAGAACAATTTGTTAATAATAAGTACGCGTTATTATCTAAATGTATATAGCAGATGCTTCGCTAGTATTCGGTATAAAATATTTTTGCATTACTTAAAGCTGGTATCTTTTAGGTTGGTAAATAATGCGGATTAAACGCCAGCCAAACTAAAATAATAATTTTCTTATACTAAACACAAGGTGAACGCTCATACGAGATACCTAAGCAAAAGCTTCAAAAATTAAAAAAACGTGAGAGGCATATACAAAAACGAAACTCTGTAAAAACTTAATAGAGGGAATAAGTATTAAAATAAATGTAAATAAAACATACATTTGGAAATATTGAAAAGAGTCTTAATATACAACAAAATTTCTTTATTCTATCTGGTTGGTGATGTATACGTTTAGCGACCGTGCCAACTTAAGTTTCTCTTTCTTTTTTTTCGTCTATCTTCCACCTCTTCAACTGAATAGCCCTCTTATGATTGTGGGCGAAACGTCTATCTTCAATTAGATGTATAATACATCGAAATGGTATGTGCTGATCTGGAAACGTATTATGAAATAAATTTTAAATTTCTGTGTATGCACGACTTGCATAGAACCTATCTAATGCTCACTGGAATTAAATATGATGAACCGACGAAATGTCCTATATACCTTCGGTACGATGTTATATCTACTTGAGCGAACTGATCTGTATATTCATTATATACCTCTACTAGCAATTACTGAAACGTACTGTTTGTGAGATCTTTGTTCGGAATGTGCATATTACACAGGTGTAGATGCTATATGTGAGACAAATACCAATTTAGAGCGGATAGCGATCTTGATTTATTAGGCTAATGCGGTCAGCGATAGGGGACTGCAAATGGTGATGTCATAGTATCAATTGTCATGATGATTTAGTTGTTGGCACAATAGTCTGTGGTTGAATAGATGTTCGATATAGTTAGTAATAACCGCATCATAAAAAATTACTTCCAACAACATAACTATAGTTACCCTTCCTTCAAAAGAAACTTGTCTATTTCTTTTCCTATGCCACCACATCACATCCGAAACTATAACGGAATATATAGGGTACGTCCAACTTTACAATATTAAAATTCCCATTTGCAATTCAGCTTGACGTGTTGGAAACAGAACTTTTGTAATGTAGACAATATACAACAAGCCCCGGCATCATCATCCGAGTTTCACTGTCAGCGAGGGACGGAAAATAAGTTTCCGACAATACCGTACCTGCCTCGCAGTCGCACGGAAATACGATACACCGCCTGCAGAGGGCGACTGACTCGTCTGGAACTGTCATATCTGTGTGCGGTTTAGGCGTTTGAAAATTTGAATTTTAATGCGCTAAAGTGGTGGCTACGGCGCTAAAGTACACGCGATTATTTAAATGAGTTTATAAAATATGTAAAACGGACCGACGAATATGACGCGACGTCTAGGCGTACATTGGGTATGTATGCAATGACAGACTGTGCTAAACATTTCGATTCATGCACGGCCTACGTGTTTTGTATGAGGGTAAATCTGGAAGTGTCATGTGGTTTTGTGGTGTGATAATAGCTTACGCGATGATAGTGACACCTATTCGGCGATAGTATATGTGAGAATTCGACGATAATAGTTTGATCTGTCAAATAAGCGCCGCTACTGTAAGAGGCGACAAGTATGATTAATATGTTTTTAAAGCTTTTAAATAAAATGAGATTTGCTGCTGTCGATCAATTTCCATAATATGCATTTTTTCTAAAGTATTTAAAGCCATATTGTTTAAACTATTGTACGCTCATATTGTAAACAAATTGTCGCCTGTGCAACATGGATTTATGTAAAGGGAAGTCCACCGCAACCAAACTGTGCTCCTTTACGGATTATGTTTCCAAAGCATTGGACAACCCATATAAAAGCGATGGTCTTCTTAAAGGCATTTGATCGAATACAGCACCATCTAATGATGAAATTGTAAAGATAGCAAGGACTGTGGGGCAGCACAATAAACACACTGTTCGGATTACTCCTCCCGCACAAGTATTAATTAATTCGGGACGACACGTGTTTCGGGAATACGTGGATTCCCATTATCAAATCGAATAGCCGAATTAAATATGTTTATTTTTTTCAGTAACTAACGTATTCTATTCAAAAATTAATCTTATTGGAACATTCTATAGAAAAATCGCTAAGTCCGTAATTGTGTTTAATTATTATCCAGTAAAAATGAGTAAATAATAATACTTACTGATAACCTGGTCTGTTAGATATAAGAAATATTATTATTAAGTGGTTGAGTGAGCGTGACGAAGTACGTTTAATGAACCGAATCGATTAGGTTGTATATATAGACATAGATTATTAACCGGAAAGTAGTGTTATTCATGTGGTGTTCTGTAGATTCTGCTGAGGATAGCAACTTAATTGGCGAAACACGTATCTGGAGTTCATCACTCATCAAGAGGGTAATAAGGGCATTTTTGGTTTTATTGTTTACATATCTATGCCAAATATAAATGTTTATTTGGCGGTAACATTCAAATTTTAAGTATTATATGACATTATTTTTACATATTTACTACTTCTTGAAAAAAAAATATTTTACTAATTAATGTTAGTAAAATATTTGCATTTTAGTGACAATTAGAGAATGGTCGTAATTACGTGTTACCGACCTATTTTACATTTGCAGCCAACATTACCCCGGTTACGTGGATGTTATTGTTATTTGAAGTCTGTATGTTTGTTTTAAATGCTAATTTGGTTTTTGGACAAGTAGAACGGCGCTAACTTCTATTTTAGGGTCGTTATCAAAGAAAAAATATTAAAAACATATACTTAAAAAAGAATCAGTTTATTAATATGTTACACGTTTTAATAAAAGTCAAAAATTAAACTTTCTTCATCAATCCATACAATTTTACAATTAAACCGCCATTTGTGCTACAAAACTGTGATCTTCGTTTTGGAATCCTTGTTTACACGGCACCCTAGCGGAATTCTGCAAAATAAAAGTCGTTGATAGCTTTTGTTATTGGAAATTAACGTTTTAAATCTTCCTTACAAGTTTCTTTGCCCTTTCTTCCAACAAACCGTAAGCGTAGTGATTGAGAATAATAGTACTCGGCAAAGCGACACCCTGAAACCTATAAATGGGATCGCCCGGTATATCCGTGTCCAATTTGATCGCATTCGCGACGGTAAATCGACCGATTTGATTCGTGTTCGACAACATCGGACCTTTCGATATATCAACGTGCGTGGCGACCTTAAACAGTGTTATTCGGCCCGAATTGTTGGCCGCTATGTCGGGAATTTGTTTCGTCTTGTGGGGATTGTATTTGAATAATTCCTGTGCGAAATCGGGACTGACGTCTAAACAGTCGATCTTGTGTCCCCGTTGGCAGAATTTGATCATTTCTATGGATAAAACTTTCAATTCTCCTAGCGTCGGTATCCAGTTATCTAGTGACAGTTGTATGTCGTAGACGAAACTGCCGGATTTTACTGGAAAATTATTATTTTTATTGCAATCACGAAAGCTCAAATAGGGGCGATCAAAATTAAGTACGTACCATTGCTAACATTGTTATTACTAATCGTATCAAGGAGGTAATATTATTATTATTACTAATCCCTACTAATCAACACATACATCAGTACAAAAGAACAAACATGACAATATACACGTATGCTCACATCGGAACGGGGGATTGCTTTGTGGATGGCAACCGCGCATTCGAGTCTCACTGACAACGAGGGATATCCAGTCGCGGTGTATCATAAACCGAGTAAGGGTACGCACGCATGTCCGCTAAATCACGTAATACTGCGTAATTTTTATGTACTCTCAGATTACGGTAAAAGTTGCAAAAGATTATATTCATTTTGTAGCTGCTATGCAATGCAGGGGAACGAAAAAGTAATTCTAAATAGGAAAATCAACAACGAGAGCAAGGTTCGCTCATTTCAGCCAAGGAACAAACCCTCACTACTCTCTGCTCCCGTTGGGGAGATATTGAAGGGATTTGAGGCTGTTCGTCTATTTGTCGGCATTTACGGCAATTCCCAACCACACAGCTAAATTTCCTAAACGCTTTGACGATCGTTGAATGCGAAGAAATTGGACGATCCACGTACTCTACGGCAAATAGATCGACCGTGCTTTGGTAGGGCTTTCCAGTAAAATACCATGTTATGATTGGTACCATCTCGGCGGTTGTATTAGCTAACACAGTGTATCCGAAATCGACGATCACTTGTTAGAACTTTGCGTGCGCATAGACAGATACAAAATGATTCAGATAGACGTGCTGTATGCTAGGGTGTTGCGCGTGACGAGGCTGGCCGGCGGGGGTATGCCAGATCGTACGATATAATCTCGCACCCCGATGAAAGCTGAGCATACGTGTATGTAGTAAAATGCATCATGAAATGAGAATGAAAATGTAATTCTAAATACTCCGAATCTCACTACCATTATGTGATTACAAAGAAGTATTAATAAATCATTCATTGAGTAGGACTTTTATACCTCATAAATAGACCTTGTAATTTCAGCTGGACTGCGTGTGGAGATCAGGTAAATCAGTTGTCAACTCTGTTTAGCACTAGAACAATGACAAACACAGATGACAGTAAAATTCCCTAAATGGAATATAAAACAGTGAAACGCTGTTACCATAGACAAAGATACATACCCCATACTTTCTTTTTCTATTTTAGTAAATTTGATAAGGTCTCCTTGTCTTATTTTCGCGAGAAAAGTCTATAGCTGAATAGCTAAATGGTTTCAGAAATTCCTGCAACTTGCATACCTGAACAGTTGGCAACCCTTACATTTTTTAGACATGATCTAAGTGTTTTGCCAATCACCAGAAGAATTTTCAAATTTGAAATTACTATTTATGAAAAACAAAAGGTCATACAAGAGGCAAATTAGAAAAAAATACCAGAAAGAACTCGTCTCGTAAGACACTTACAGGGCTCGTACGAAACTTTGGTTCGCGCTATAAGACCTTGGTAAGTTGCTCCTCAAATCTATTAATATGAGCATTTAGGTTATTAGTGATATGGACAATTATTTGACGTTTAAAGAACTGTCAAAAATCGCCATTGTGATTTTTGTAATGTATGACAAAAACTTTTGTATGTTCGCGTATAGGCATATACAGGATGACGCATTAGTGTGGCAACGCTCGGTATATCCGTTATCATATAACATATAAAAAAAGTTATTTAAGAAAATTATAGACAGTCTTAAACTTAACATTTTAAAATTATTTTCATATATACAGGTTGTTCCATATAACCAGGGTGAACCAAACATACTTTTTCTTAAATGGAACACTCTGTGTATTATTTCAGATTTAGATTAAGCTCATTCCTCACACCCCCAATATACAATTTCATTGCATTATACTGTGTGTTTCATAAGTTATGGTCAATTTTATATGCAAATCACTGTGAATTCGAGGTCTTGTATACTGCAAATGACAGTCTGAAATTTTTCTTTTACAAGCATAGATTTTTTTATATTGGCGCAGTTTTATAGCAAAGTGGCATTTTTTTCAAAATTATCAAAACAATACAGGGCGAGTCAAAACCAGAGTGTGGAGAATCGAAAAATTTAATTCGTTCGTTTTTGAATGGATCGCTGCCGAGTATAAAATTTAGTTCGTTCGCGAACTTTATTATTTAATTCTCTGATAAATAAAATTCGATTCCTGAACGGAATTTAATTTTTCCAGAATTTAAAATATAATTCCGTTCCCGAATTTAGCGAAAACGAACTGTTCGGGAATTGTACTTACTAGACTATTTTATTATGTTTTTATTCCTCAGATAAAATATTATCTCTTAAAAAGGTATATTTTATAGAGAAAAAAAATTTGCTTTTAAATTCAACGTTCAACCTTATCCCTGATGAATGAAAGCCTCTTATAAAATCACACATCATACGTATGTATATACAGGGTGTTAAAAAATTTCGGGGCACTATTGCTAACTTTCTTATTATTAATGCTACAGATTCGGTTAAATT